>CM031874.1:0-34054 GCA_018697195.1 Certhia americana | reverse complement strand
CGGAAGAACACATGTATCCTTCAAGAGCTGTACATCAATGACAGGGCTACGTGAAGGAACTCGCGGTCCATTCACTTCCGGTAGCCGTATCATCCCTGGCCTGCTGTACCTTGTGTCCAGGTCACCAGGAGACAGCCAGCTCCCTGCCACTCAATGCCCGGACACCTAAACATCTCGACATGCCCCTTAAATCAACTTCTGACTAGCTCACCGAAGAGCACCAAAGTTATTTTTCCGTTTTTTAGATTTCCTGCTTCATAACTGAGGTTCAAGACCGACCCAGCTGAAAGTCTTCACAGAGGGGAAGTCAACCTTGCTCGCCACTGCAATGGTCCAATGACAGCGGCACTCCACATCACACCACCAGAGCACAGAGCTAGTCTTTGAGTTTGAAGCCTCCACAAGGAGATTCTTTAAAACAAAGGACTGCACCATCATCCACAGCACTCTGCTAAAGCCCAAAAGTGACCAAATAACGGGCTGATTCAGGGATGTTCATCCAGCTGCTGCTCCTGGCCGCCCAGCACTACGCCACCCCCGGCCCTCGTGCGCTGCCGGGGGCACAGAAGGACCCGCACCCTGTAATTAAAGCCAGAAACTTTTGACAGCGGCCGTAGCCCTCTCCGCAGGCTCCGTTTCCTCCTCCCACGGAGCTCTAAAACCATCGGATGAGGAAGAGAATAGCGGAACCTTTCCCTTCAGCCCGCCGCTGTGGGACCTGCACCTCCGCGTCCCATCCGGACCACGCTGGTGACCCCCTGGCGGGGCGGGCAGCTCGCCACTGTATGGCCGTGGCCGCGCTCGCACCGCCCCGTGCGCATCTCCTTCACACTCGGGCATGAGGAAGAAAACAACCGTACCGGGGACCCCGGCGACAGCCCGTATGGGAACCGCGGAAGCCGGGCGGGGAGTCCGGCAACTGCCGTCCCGCGCACCTCCAGCAGCCGAGCCCCCTCTTTTTACCCCCTCACAGGCTATGGCGCGCCGCCTATCCCCGTTACTCGGGGAGGGCCGGACGTCGGCGGGAGGCCCCTAGGTCATTCGGCGCAGCCCCCGCCCCGCCCCCTCCCTTGACTCCCACCCCTGCCTCAAACGGCGTCCTCGTGCCACGTTGCGCTCCTTCTATTCCTCCTCTGCTTCATCTCCTTCATCCTCTCCTCCTTCGCTCCTGCCTCCTCCTCCTCCTCCTCCCGGGAGGGGGCGCGGGGGCTGCGCCGTGCCCTAGGGCCTCCCCGCCGCGTCCGGCCCCTCCCCGAGTAACGGGGCTGGCGAGGGCGCGGCGGGGCGGAGCGCGAGGGCGGGGGCGGCTCCGGGCGCTACGGGAGGCGGCGGCGGCGGCGGCGGCTCGGGCCCGGCATAACAACGGGGTCAAAGGGCCGGGAGCGGGGCGGGGCGGCGGGGCCCGGCGACGGTGGCCGCGGCGGGACACGGAGCGACCGGAGGGGAGGGGCCTGAGGGGCGGGCCTGGGGCTGGTTTGAAGGAAAACAAACCGCAAGGGCCACCGGGAGTTGTAGTCCTCTTGCGTGGCTCCAACGTAGCACTGCTCTGGCCCGCGGACTACAAGTCCCGGCGGCCGCCGCGCCGCATGGCGGGAGAGGCCGCTGCCGCCGCATGGCCGCGGTGGGGAAGAGGCGCCGCCCGGGCCGGGGGCGGCTGCGGGACCGAGCTGGAGCTGAGGGCTCGAGGGTGATTTCCCGCGGCTGAGGGCTGCGGTTATTGGTGTTCCAATATTCTCGTTATCACAGAATCAATTAGGCTGAAAAAGACCTCTGAGACCAGCGAGTCCAACCTATGACCCAAGACCACAATGTCCACCAGGCCAGGGCACTGAGGGCCACGTCGTCTTTCCTTAAATCCATTCAGGGACAGTGACTCCATCACCTCCCTGTGCAGCGCCTTCCAATACCTAATGACCCTTTCTGTGAAGAAATTCTTCCCGAAGTCCAAACTAAACCTCCTCAGCACAGTTTAACACTGTGTCCTCTTGTCGCTGGTTGGCAGGAGAGCCCAACCCTTGTCTGGCTCCTTCCACAGAGGTCTAGAGAGTGCTAAGGTGGCCCTGGAGGTTCCTTTTCTCCAGGGTAAACACTCCCGGCTCCTTCAGCCGCTCCTCATAGGATATGTACTACAGACTCTTCCCCTCCTTCCTTTCCCTTCTTTGGACACACTTTGTGGTTATGCCCCAAGGCTCCTTCTCTGCACGCACTCCTAAAAGACAGGTTGAAATCAGCACCACCCGTGACCACGGCAAACAAAGAAGTACCGAGGCCGGGGCCCACCCTGGACTGGGATTCTGGGGGGGTTTCACCAGCACTGCTGGTTCTCAAGGTGCCACATGCAGGCATCAGCACCTTCTACTCATATTTATATATATATATATATATATATTTATACATACACACGCGCATTACAATACTCATTGCAGTTCTACTCATATTTATGTTGTTTCATTTACTTGGTGCAGAGACCTTTTATTTTTTTTAAATGGAAGAAAAGTAACGCGAGACTTTGTAAATCATGAAGTCGCTCAGCCCTGCCCCAAATTAACAATGAAAACCACACGTTTTGATAGATGCAATAAATCTTATTGACTTTATTACACATTGTATTTTAGGATCACTTTACATTCCTAGACAAAAGAGATGATACAAATAAATATAAGCTGTAAAACTATGGACAGAACTATGGACAGGTTCTTTTTCTACAGATCACCTAAGAGAAGGCGGAGGTGGGTGTATCTCCAAGGAGCTGAGAGTTGTCATCAACAGCTGTGCCCATAGAAGGATCCTGGGTTACCTCTTCAAAAAGAAAGGGGGCTGGAGAAGGCAGTAAGCACCTGTACCCCAGAGAGCCAACTCCCCCACTGCACAGTGCAGCAGGCAGCACCAGTGTTCTCATTTCAGTTCCATCTCTGTAGCTAATTATGGCTTTTGCAGGTTCTCTTGCCCGGTCTGTGTTTGAACACAGCAGGAACAGACCTCCAGGAATTCCATTGAACTGTTTAAAGACCGGTGCACGTTGCCCAGCACAGACAGGAGAGAGGACAGGTCCAGGTACACAGGTGCCTCACTGAAACTCCAGCACTGCGTGTTCAGCGAGGGCAGGCTTACACACCTCAAACTGACTGAACACTGCCTGCTCTGATCTGTATAAGGCACCGGCACAGCCCCAGGTGCTCTGGCAGAGGTATGTGTTTTAGAAGATTCAAGCAGCATGCAAATATTTTTAAAAAGGCGCTAGACCTAAGTTAAGGATTTAAGAAAGTGCTTTAATTCCTATGCTTCAGTGTCTTGTGGCGCTTGCTCCCAAGGAAGGACTCCTGTTCCATGCCACTTTTTTAAAAAAAAGATCCCATTATACAGATCAGAGCAAAGACAATTATGTTGAATGTTAAACATTCCTATGAAGAAAAGGTGACGGGTGAAAGGCTGTCCCAGGGCCTCTTCCAGGAGTCCAGCTGGATTTCCTGCCTTTGGTTAGCCAGCAGGAAGCCCAGATTCAGAGAACACCAAAGAAGGGCAAACTCGGCAGGAATGTTTCTTAAAAGCCTCAAACCAGAGCTCAGCATGTTTTGTACAGCTTAAGACAATGTATCTTAATATCAGTGCCACTGAGTATCTGGTGAGGGTTAAGTCCTTTGGAATGAGAATCCAAAAGCTTCTGTAACAGGCCGAGATTGCCCATGAATACACTGACCAAATCTCCCGACCAAATCTCCACCCGAAGCCCCAATTTACATACAATGACTAAATATGCAGATTTATTCTTTCCCACTCTACTGAGTTTCTTTCACCTTGCTAATGAATTTCTACAGAGTTAAAAGCAGAGCCTTTCTGACACTGGCTCATCAACATGAAAACAGGTTTAGCACTGCAGAGCTCCATGGTACCAGCCCTGCCAAAAGGGCAGTTTCCAGCATATGAGTTTAATATAGAATAGAATTCCCTATGGAACAGTAGCAACTGAGGAAAAGTGTGCACATGTGCAGACACAGATGTGTCTGTGTATGCATTATTCACATAAAACATGTGTACATAGGTATGTACATACACGTGGTTATATATTGTGCTGCTATTTCAGGGTTTTAAACCTCCCCCCCATTTAATTTCAATTATCTGAGCACTTAAACCATACAATCATATTTTAAAATGTCCTAGTACGGAAGATTACGTGCTGGAGAGAAAGAAGGAGGAGAGGGAAGAGAAGGGGATGTTATACTATGCAACAAAAGCAACAGTGCTTTGTAAAAATGAAGACTGCTGGGTTTCTGTGTTCAGGTTGAAAGAAATTGGTCACGTGCCTGCTTTCTCAATTTAAGCAAATCCCTCCTTCCTCCACCAAAATTATTATATATATGTGTGTGCATATATGTGTGTACATATATTAGCCTTGTGGCCCTGGAAAGCAGTCCATGGAATGCAGCAGCCAAGTTGGTGTTTAAGGGGCCCACCTGGCTCACCTGGGCACCGTGCCTGCAGGATGCACAGGTGAGCTGTGCTGAGCACTCAGCTCCTCCTGCTCAGAGGGTCAGTAGAAAGGAGTTCTCCAGCCTGGATGAAGTCACTCCGTGGACACTTAACGAGCACAAGGCAGAGTCCACACATCAGAGCATGTCTACAACCAGGCAAGTCCTCACACACTCACACGTGTCAGTCTGGAGGGAGTCATCAGTGAGGAAAATAGGTAAAAATGTTCACAGGATGACAGCCAAGAGCAACCAGAAAAAGTAATATCCCAAGTCTCAATATACAGTGAACTAAAACTTACAAATGAGCTGTGGGACACTAGACAGGGACACCTTACTCTGTCCTTAGCGTGGAGTTCCACCTCCCTCTACCCTGCTACACGAGCCTGCTTTAGTCATAGGGCAGCTTGCAATGAGACTGTCAAAATCAGGAGTTCTTCCTCCCTTGTTTTCAAAGTAAAACCCCTGGAATTTACACCAGCTTCCATCCCCAGCCTCAGTGAGGCTGGGTTCACTCCCAGCAGGCTCTGAGTGGGCTGAGAGGTGCAGAGAGAAAGCAGCTTAACATGGAAGTTAAGGTGAGGCAGAAGAGGCACTGAAAGCTGAACCTCCTTAGACACCAAGGGAAGGGACCAAACTCCCAGGGGTGCACTCAAAGGCAGCTCCAAGTTCCAGTGCTCTACCCAGTTGAGAGTCTGAGCCTGGTAGGGAGAGCTCTGAGCTAGTGCTACATTTTCCATCAACAGTGGGAGGCAAGAGAAAATGGCCATATGCCATTAAAGATGTCATATGGACACTGATTTTAAATGCCAGGGGTAAAGACGGAGGCAAGAGAGAGGAGGAAAGCTGTGGAGCTGACAATGGCATGCAGAGGTGTTCTTTGACAAGGTGTCTCCTGTTGGTAGGGGTGAGGTCTGTAGGTCGGTTTAGAGGAACTCTCACTTACGCCTGTAAACAAAGAAAGAACTTCAGATTCTACTGCTTCCTTTCTAGAGACCACAGAGTTGTTTTCAAGACCCTTTTCTATCCTACAGCCCTATGTGGAGGCACAGCTGTGTGGTGGAAAGGACACGCTGGCCACTGCCATCCTGCCTGTTCAGATCAATGCCTGAACCCCAGGTGATGATGCCAGCCTCTCAAGCAGGAAGAAGAACCATGCACCTTGTCGAGTTTGAACAAATCCTCTGCTTTTTAGCCTCTTTCAGCTCTCACTGTGGAGCCACAGAGTGGTGGTTCTGTTGAGATGACTTTCAACTCTGTCTTCGTAGTGCCCAACAGCCAAAAAGCCCCGTGCAGCAGAAGGGCTGGTGCAGGAGGAGGACGGTGACGCTGTGAGGTGATCCCCATGCTTCCCACTGCTCCTAACACACTGTAACGTACCTCATGCATTTTTGATTTCCTAACTAAAATCCATTTCCCACAGAGGCCAAATGCTGAATTGCAAGCACGGATCTTCCCATGGCTCAGTGCCCCTGGACTGGCCCGAGTCAGTTAAACAGCAACAAGGCCATCTCCAGGGAAAGGAGCTGGAGGCTGGCCAGGAGCTCTCTCTGCAGGTTTGTCCTTGTCTCTGCTCCCAGAAGGTAAAGGCTGTTCCCTCCCTGGAGAGGCGTTGCTGGTTTTATTTTGGAACCAGCCCTCGTGACTGTGGGTAGAGCTGAGAACTGGGGGTGCCTGATCCTGACGCGGATCCCACAGATTTCCTTCCAGTTTTCGGTCTGAAGAAGCAAAAATAAAATATAAACAAAAAAAGCTCTAACAATGTCACCTGTTACTTTCCAAAATTAATCTGCAGAAAGCTGGGGTTTTTTACCAGAGTTATTCTCTAATAAACGGTTTCAGCTTTTTCTTCTGTCCTATGTCCTACACCCTGAAAGAAGGTTGTGGTGAGGCAGGGGTTGGCCTCTTCTCCCAAGTAGCAAGTGACAGGCCAAGGTGAAATAGCCTCAAGTTCTACAAGGGGAGGTTGAGGCTGGATATTAGGAAAAATTTCTTCACTGCAAGAGGGGTTGAGCCCTAGCACAGGCTGCTCAGGACAGGGATGGAATCTCCATCCCCTGAAGTGTTCAAAAAATGAGTAGATGTGGCACTTCAAGATGAGGTTTAGTGGAGGTGAGAATCTCATGGTGAGATTCAGCTGGAGGTTGGACTCAAATGTTAAAGGTCTTTTCCAACCTTAATGATTCTAAGTCCCTTTCTCTTTCTGCTTTACCATGAAGCTCATAGCTCTCACTGATGAGAAGTGCTGGCCAACACCAACTGTACTTGTACCTCTCCTGTGGGCCAGTCTGTTCAGGCAAAATCCAACTCACCTGGGTTTTGCTTTCTTATTTGAAGTGCTCTCAAAAGTTGAGGCATCCACTTGAATCTCATCTTCTTCCTGCAGAGCTGCTTCCAGAGCTGCCTGAACCTTGGGAGCAATGGCTGGACCTTCATAGTTCCTCGTCGTCCGGCTGGGCATGTCCAGTTCCAGTAGCACGATGTTCTCTGCCTGAAACAGGAAAGGCAGATTCAAAGTCTCCATGTTTTCACACAAACTGTTACTTTGCTCTCCAGAAACTTAATCTGAAGTATTTTATAAATGTATGCAGGACACTACAAATTTACATTTCAAAGAAGAACACAATCCCCTCTGGAACTCACATTCCCCTGACCATGAGAGCGAAGAGGTGAAGAGACAAAGGTTCAACCACATCAGGGCTTACCCTATACCGAGCCTCTGTATAATTCAGCATGGATATCCTGGCGTGTTGGCTCAGGGGCCTTTTGTACCCCACAGCAGATACTGGTCTTTTCATCATCTGCTGGTTGCTAGAGAAAAAACAGAGACTCAGGCTGTTATACCCTAAAACCAAAGGCTCCTCTTGGAGTTTATGAGCTACAACATCTGCAAATTCCATGAAGAAATCTGTTTCAACACAGCAGAAACCACCCAGGCTGCATTTGTAGGAGCAGGAAAGAAATATGATAGGAATGCACTGCTATTTGAAGGGTGAATGCACTAGTCCATATATTTCACATATAATTATTGGGTTTGCCAATTAGAAAAATCATCTCTCAAGAATTCTCCTAACTGTACATTCCTATTTTATAGCACCTATTAAGAGGAATAATTGTTTTATTTTATTTTATTATGCATCAAGAAGCTGTGAACTCTAGAGGGCTAGTTTAAATCCCCAATTCAATCCCTCTTTTGTTCTTGACAGCTAGTGGGTTTCCTGTGATCTGTAATTCCATCCCAAGAGCAGAAGTACACTCACTCCAGACGGGTTATGGGATGTAGTTTCCAGTTGTCTTCCTCTTCATCAAGGAATGATCTGTTCATGATCTTATTCTTTTCTTCCAAGGGAATAAAATTTTCAATAATCAGGTGCCTACATGCAACCACAAAAAAGAGAAATATACAAAAACATAATTAGCAATGATCTTCCTCACCACTCCTCTCCCACTGATGTAAAACAACCCTGGAAAGGGAGGAATGGTTTAGTTTTCTCATGGTTAAATCTTACTCCACAAGTATGTACAGGGCAGTCCCTCCACTCCCTGCCCCGAGAAACCCTCTCTGTTGCAGCTAATAGCTGGTATATTATATATATATATATATATAATAATGGTGTGATGTGACTTACTTTAGCTTTAGTTCCCTGGTGAGTTCATTCTGGGTCTGTTCCATTTCCTGGCGCCCCTTGATGTGCTCTTCTTGGAGATCATGGATCTCTGCCTTCACAGCTTGCAGCTTGGAAAATAACTGGAGCACACAACAAGAGCCAAAATCCATCATTTGCCAAAGCTCCTCTCACTTTCACACACAACTTGATTTTATTCCCAGCCTGGCAGACAGGGAAGCATTTTCTTTTTACCTTTTTGAGTTTTTTGGTCTTTATGTCCACCTCTTGCTGAAGAGAACTATAGGTCTCCTTCAGCTCCAGTGTTTCTTCATCCCGACTTTCCATCTGTTGCTGGATTTCTCGCTCCCGACGTTTCTGAACAATGTGACAATATGGCATTAAAGACCACAATTACCTTGTCATCTCAAGCTGACACACACGACACCAATGCTCAGGATGGGTTTCCTTCCCTGCCTTCCAGTCCTTCCTATCTCTTGCCATAGAAATACCAGAAATGTTAATTCTTATTTGTATTTATTTTGCTATTAAAATCAGATCATGTGAACAAGGCTCAAGCTTCAACTAAAGGAACCAAATGTAATTTTAAAATTTTTTTTCTTTCCTTTTTATCAGTTTTTATTGGTTATTGTGTTTAAGAATCACCAACAGAATTTGCACAGAGTTAAAGACCCCTCCCTTGAGCTAAAGGATGAACTGGTACTCTGAGAGGTCTTACAAATATTTCTTCACTTACAATCAGCTCCAATCAAGACAAGAGGTAAATCTATACCATGAAGGGCTAGAAGAAAACTATTATAATCCTTCTTTACATATTTCAAATAACAACAAATATGAAACAAGCCCTTCCCCCTTCTTTTCAATAAATTATTGTCTTTAATAGGGTTAACCCTGGGAAAACTCTCTGGTATACCAATTTCCCCGACACAATGTTTTAAAAAAGTTCTGCTACAATGTTTTATACAAAATAACAAATCTCCTTCCTTGTACCTGTTCTGCAATTTCCTGTCGTTTCTGTTCCAGGATTTTCTGCTGTTCATTTGTGTGATCCACAATATTTTTTCCTCCCACCAGCAGCTTGCTTTCCATTGTCTGAAAGAAAAAACTAGGTTCAGAATTTTCTCTCAGTGACTACAGAGGCTAACTTTCTCTCTTATGGATACAACTTCTTCAGGGCAGCTCCCTTATTTAACCTTCTTTTTCGAGGCACCTGTTACAGGAATCACTAGTTCTTAAAATTCCTTTAAAACTGTGGGATTAATGCAACAGTAACTAGTTTAGAATAAGGCACCACTGCAATGTGTGGCAAAACTGGAGAACCAAAATGTGTACTTCCCTGTAAACAACTTGTTAATGATCTGTGACAGAAGGAAACATTTTTAGTGCCACAGCTTGTGAAAAAATGCATTGTCTTTTATTGTGCCAATTGCTTAAGATCAGCACATAAGAACAACAAAACAACTCACGAATTATTGAATGATTAATGATGGAAATTTCAACTTCTGGCTAGAAATAGTTCATTTTAAAATCTTCCAATTTAAACACAAATCACTATCCTGGAAACTTTCTGTGAAATACCTTTCCAAATTAGGAAACCTTTTACTTTCCCCACAGCCTAAGGAAATTGCTTTCAAACAGTATGACCAGGAAGGATTCTACCTTGATTTTAGCACTCAGCATCTCTGTTGCTTCTTTCTCTCGCTTCAGGTCCTCCATTTTCTTCTCCTTCTCTTTCAAGAGCCTCATCTTTTCTTCTGCTACCAAGCTGTGATCCTCAACTATAGCTTTCTTCTCAATCTCCAGCTTTTCTTGTTGCTCCCTCCAATAGTCATCTTTGTCATCTCCTTCATCCTCACCCTCTTCAGTGTCCTCCTCCTCTTCCCCACCCTCCCTCCTCCTTTCCCTCCTCTTTCTTTTGCCAATAGACCGTTTCTCCAACTGTGCCTTGAGTCGAGCAATCTCTTCCTGGAATTCCCGCAGCAGAGCCTCCTTAGGATCCTCGTTCACTTGCGGCTTGTTCTTGATGTTTTTGGCACGGTTGGCATATCTCAGTGTGGTCAGTGTCTCCTCTACATTGTAAGAGGCAGGGCCTATATTGGCCACCATCACAGTTTTGGCATTGCCACCTAATGAGTCCTGAAGTAGCCTGGTCAGCTTGGAGTCCCGGTACGGAATGTGCGTGCTTTTGCCATCCACCAGGGCAGAGATAACGTTGCCCAAAGCTGAGAGGGAGAGATTGATTTTAGTGGCTTCCTTCAGCCTTTCCCCCTGTGCTCCAGTCTTTGCTTGCCGCTCGCTGCCTGCCAGGTCGACCAGGTTGAGCTTCCCAACACGGATATGGTTCTCTCCATCCAGTCCCAACTCGCTGCACTCAATAGTGATCTGGAAAATGGCGTGAGATCGAGAGCTGTGCTCGTTCATGTTGGTGGCACCAACGGAGCGGTTCTGGTTTCCCAAATTCATGATGTGCTCTATCTCTTTGACGCTTTTCGTAACAATGGTGGTCAAATCCTTAACGAAAACCCCTGTGTCTGGTCTCTCCTTCAACTCCAGACGCTTGGACTGATCCTTTGATAACAAGTCTCTGATTTCTTCTTGGTATATTTCCAAATAAGATGCTCTAACTAAGTATTGCTGATTTTGAGATCTAGAGATGTGGGTGAAGATGTGGTCGAATGAATTGGGGATGACCCCTCTCTTTTCGGGATCACCACGCACCCCTTCCATTGTATATGTTTTCCCTGTCCCAGTCTGCCCATAGGCAAAGATTGTCCCATTAAACCCTTGCAGAACAGAGTCCACAAGAGGTCTGAAGGTCTCATCGTAGAGTTCGACCTGTTTGGAATTCCAGTCATACACAGCATCAAAGGTGAACGTCTTGGGCAGTTCATGAGATGATCCCCGTGGATTCTTCACTGAGACCTGCCCTAACTTGACATCCACATTGACAACTTTTTCATAGGAAGCAGTTTTCTCTTTGCTGTTCATGGGCCGGCAGCGCACGACCACCCGCACGGACTCGGAGCTCTTTGACTTAGACATGACGGCGGGGCTGCGGCTGGTGTGATCCTGCTGCTGGATGATCCCGTGCTACAAACCTGAAACAAAAACAAAGCAGGAATGTCTGAAGGCAGTTCAAAGCCAAAGACTCGCCTCATCAATTTGAGCAGCATTTTTGCATTCATTAAGTTGCAAGGGATTTTGAAGAACAAAGGTAACGCACAACATGAAAACCCCATAAAGGCCTGAACTGAGACAGAATTATTTTACCAAAGGCTGTGCATCAAATGGTATCATTTTTACAAGCTCTGCTGCAAAAACTCATCATCAGATCACATCTTTAGTTGGAAAAGATCCTTTTCTTGACCCTTAAAAATAATAGTAATAATAATAATAATAATAATAATAATAATCCTTTTAAAACTATTTCTAAAAATAATACTTTGTCATTCATTTTCTTTGCAGGCCCTTTGCTTTAAATCTCCCATTTTGAAAATCCAGTACAGCCTTGCTTTCTCTGGAGCACAAGTCTGCTATTATCTTCTCTTCTGGTAATATACTTTTATCAGGATTCCCCACAAAAGCCAGCCCTGCTCAGCTACACTGACCTACTGACATCACTCCTGCTCTGGTGTTCCAACTGCATCAGGTTTACAGGACTCACCATCACCCTAAACTCATGTTGCATACACCCAGATCACAGATCCAACTTATTCATGACTCTGGGTAGAGAGGGAGGACACACTGGTGCATCCTCCAGTCAGCAGCAAGATGAGCTGCCACTGAAAATGGAGCAAAAAATATTCCTGTATTCCTAAACTGCTAAAGCAGTCACTGCTAAAGCCTCACACAGGAGAGCTCAATGGCACAACCTGGGGAATGCCATGCAATTTCTAATAACCCTTTTCATTCCCAAAATATCTTCCAAGAAGAGCCCTCAGGTCCTTCTGCCAACTAGAACTAAGTGTAAAAATAACACACAGAGGGAACTCCAGGTAGTACTGGCACAGGTTCAGGTGTGGCCTCCTTGGGATGTGTTCACTGTTCCCTTCCCAGCTGGATCAGCAGGAAACAGGGATTTTTGTCTAATTGTCTTTTATTTGATAATTGCATGTCTCAGGAGAGCGTCTCCAACAAGGTGGCAGAGAACTTCAGGGCCAGAGCTAGTGGATGGGGAAGGAAGCACAATTCCAGCCCAATATACAGACAGTCAGACTGGGAAAAAGTAAAACAGAAGTAACAGATAAACTTGGTTAAGAATTGTACAGAAATCTCAATACGGCCTTGGGAATTTCCTTGGGTCTGTGGGGGGAAACTCTTTGCTTCTCATTCTTCCCATAAAAGCACTGAACTGGACACTCATTCAGAATTCATTCTACACCCTGCACAGGGAGTTCAAACTGTTACAGGAATTTTGGGTAGCTACTGAATAAAACCACTTCCCTCCTAATTGACAGCTCCAGATAAAGGTGACCTTCCTGCCTGACCCACAGCAAACACGAATTCTGGAGCACAAACACAGAAAGAATAAGTGAAACGAGGACAAATCTTGGCAGAATCACAAAGAACAACTCTCCCTCTTTTCATCCTGAGGAGTTGTATACATTAACACACGCTTCCCCTTCCACAGCTCTGAGAGACATTCCAGTAATTCAAGTTCACTAGAGACAATTTTCTGACAAGGTCACATGACAACCCCTGTGTCACATATCTGCATGTTCACACTGGCAAATACTCGAATTAGGCACAAGTACTGACGAGGAGAGCATGGATTTAGTTTATATTTTATTTTACATTCTTATTTTATATTTAGTACTTCATATCTAAAATACTATTCTGACGAGAAGTGCCTTTTTTGTAAGCAACAATTACAAATATTTAACGATCAGAGTTAAGTTAGTCTTGCCATGGGCACACCTTGAACATAAATTATGTTGCATATTTGCTGCTTCTCTGGGTGAACCTTCTCAACACCAGCTTTTGACACCTCTCCCCACTTCACTTGCACGTCTCTTTTTATAGTCATAAACAACTGATTTTACCCTTGATTTGGGCTATTTTCATAACAACACATCACGAATCATCTCCAATTATTTTAGTTACTGCGGTGAAGTTTATTGGAAGCATAACAAATTATGGTTTTTCTCAGATTTACACAAGTGTGTAACTGGGAAATAAAACCAATTAGCTGGCAGTGTTTGTACTCCTCAGAAACTCCTGGGCAATGCTGGAGCTGCCAGAGTGGCTGGACCAGAATGGCCAGAAAGCTGGGAATGCTGCTGTGCCATCTACTCTTCTCCATTAAAGATGGGAATTTTTTCATTAAATTACATCAGCCTAAAGTGACCTGGGCCAGGTCCCTGCAAATCAAGGTCAAGGTTGAGATGGATGCACTTGCAAATGTGCAAGTGGGGAGAATAGGCAGAAATTGAGGCATTTTTATTTATTTCACAAGGCTATGCCTGAAAAAATGAGCAATGTCACAACCTGAATACAAGCTGGGGCAACCACTATTACTCAGAAACTTCCAGGGATGGGAGGCGCTGTCTTGGACAGCTGTGCTCATCCCAGCCACCTGCCCTGACAGGTGATATCCTGAGGCTGCTCTGCTTCCTGCCTTAAACATCGCTGAAAGATTTTCTTGGAACTGCCCAAACCTTTCCCTTGCATCTCTGCACATCCCGAGGGGTACCACTCAAAACATTCCATTGCTTCTCGCCATTCAAATCTTTCAAATACTTGTGGTTTCATAATGTCACGGTTGAATTGTGTCCTTCCCTCCGTCCCAAGCCAAACCACCCTTTGTGCTGCTGTTTTCCTCTCGCCTCCCTGCCAAACGCTCCGCAGGCCGGGCAGGACATCCCGGTGCTACCGCCGCACCTGCGCTACGGTGAGCTCTCAATCTCCGAATGATTTCATTCGGCGTCTGGGGTCACCTGTGGTCACCTCTGTCAGCACGGCACCCCGAGGGTGTTCCCTCCCCCGGGGAGCCGGGACCGCGGGCTCGTTCGCGGATTCACCCGAGCATCACCCACCGCCCTCGCGGCTGCGACACCGGGCGCTGCAGGGAAGGGGGACAGCGGGGAGCGCCCGTGGAGAGGGGGAAAAGACCGTGGGGGAGAAGCACCGGGAGCGGGGGACACCGGCCCGCGGCATCGCCCCCGCAGCCCGACCGCGGGCGGGTCCCTCCGCCTGCCGCGCCCGCTGTCCCGGCCGCTCCATCGCGGTCCGGGCCGTGCCCGCGCCGGGCACCGGGGGCAGCCGGGGAGCAGCGGGGGCTGCTGGCTGTCAGCGGTCCGCGGTGTGCCAGCCCGGGGGGATGTTGGGGATGCTCGGGGCGGGGTGCGGGCGCGGTGCGGGGCCGGGCCGGACTCACCTGCGCCGTCACCATGGAGCCGCTCGGCCGCTCCTCCCGCGGCCCCGGAAGCGGCGCGGCCGCTCCGCCCGCCCGTGACGCGCTTCCCTGGCAACCGGAGCCCCCGCCCCGCCCCGAGCCGCCGCTCCCGGATGGAACCGGGACAAAGGGGGCCCGCCGCGGGCAGCCGGCACGCCGCCAGACCCAAAAGTGACGGGTTTTGCCCCAGCCGGGAGGGTCCCGCCGCTCTGCCGCACCCTGACTGGGGATTTGAAAATCCTCCAAAGCTCGGGAATATTTCCAAATTTTCCAATTTTCACCGTAAAGAAAAGACATTTAAGAGTTAAACCCCCTTAATCAGAGCTGTCTGGACCGCAGCAGTGCAGTGGAGGCTGCAGGTCTGGTAGCAGAGACTCCTGCAATGGAGGAAGGAATGCTGGTGCGCTACGAGTGAATACAAAATCAAGTTTTTATTAGTACAAAAAATACCTTATCAAAAAACCCCCAAAAACAACGAAACAACTCACCCTAACATTTTGGTTTAATACTTTGTCCTCCCAACAGTGGGGAAAGGCTTCCCCTGCTGCACAGCAAGGCAGGCAGCTCCAGGGGCATCACCCAAGATCAGTAAACTCAATGACACAAGGAGGTTCAGTCTTCAAAAGCCCAGCTCCCAAAGGCCCCAAACCTGATAATTTTCCCCAAAATCCCATGGTTTCTGAAGCCAGCCCTGAGGAAACAAGAGATGAGTTTTGCCATCTTGACACCTGGGGGACCTTCTCCTTTTGCCCTCTTTTGCTCACTCCCCTGAGCCCTCCAACTCCTTCAAAGCTCAGAAACATTTCAAGAAGGAAAAGTCCACCATAAAGAGAGACATTGGCAGCTAACCACTCATAACAGCCTTGCCTGGACCACAGCAGTGCACTGGAGGCAGCAGCTCTGGTACCACAGACTCACCCAAGTGGCATTTTTTAAAAATGAACCATTCTGTACTCAGTCTTTGGAGCAGAAAATGAAGTCACAGAAGCACCAAAAGGCATTGGTCAAGTTGAGTCTCACCATGTTGGGATTATGAGTGTTACCAGCATCAAACCACACCAGGCCAAACAGAGGGGTTTAGGCTGCTGCTTCCTCATCAATGAATAATTTTGCAGAGTTACCTCTACTGGGAACTGTCCCAGACAAGGGTAACACTCTCAGAGGGTTATCTTATAAAGTACAAAAACAAAACAATACCATAGACCCACATATAACATACCCAACCCCACTACAGCTATTTTCATAACCTTGGCTCAAAGTTTCTCTTCTACTACAGACCTCACTGACATCAACAGCTACAAAGCTACGAGCCCTCAATCTCCAGTTCTGGACTGGCTGTGACAGATGTCCTCCCATGTCCCTGCACACACTTTCCCCCAGGCTGATGCAGAAGCAGCTGCCATGTCACACCATGTCCCACTGCACTCCTCCAGCACCACCAAAGAGATCTAGAGCCCCATAGCACTGGGTATGGAATCTCTTGGAACAGGAGAAGGGACACTGAGGCACTGTGGTGACACAAGTCTGGTAAGACAAGTGTGGTCCTTGATAAAACCCAGAGCTTTTTCAGTCCTGAGCTTCATCTTGCATACCCTTTCCAGGAAATGATATGGCCAACCAAAGTTTTACACTCAAAAAGAACCAATTATGGTCAGTTTTGGACACAAAGCTTCGAAACACCTCCAGGTGAGAGTTAAGAATTAACAAAGAAAAGAGGAGGAAATCTAAGCAGCTGCTTCATCATGATTGCTGGTGAATCCCAAATAGCGAGAATGGAGAGCTATAAAAGCTACATCTTAAAAAACTAGATATAGTTTATAGTGTCCTATAAACTACATGATTTAAATTTCTGCCTGAGCTCACACTGGAAACATAGGAGAGATCAGACAGAACAGTCTGGAAGGGACTGTGAAGAGCACTGGAGGGCAGGAGCTCTCCCACAGCCCAGCAATGATTGCCCACAGGGAATGCTGCACCACCAAGGACTCAGCTCAGAGCCCTGGAACCACAGAGCCTCTTCCTCCTCTGGTCAGAACTCATCCCGCAGCCTCGGTGGGTGGTCCATGCCAAAAAATGAGGAGGGTTTCCCATGGATGTCACGCTCCCTTTTCACAAAGGCAGTGAAGGAAGAGACACAGTTCCCAATGAAGTGGTCGGACTGGCCAAGGATGTACAGATCAATCTGAGGCACTTCTGGCTGCAAGCTGACAACCTTGAGCTGCAGAGAAATGAGGAGAGCAGATGAATCCAGTCAGCTATAATCGCAATCCAATGTCTTGGCATAATATTAGAAATGGAATACACGACAGAAAGAGAGTGAGTTTTGTCTTTCTCTGCCCTGTAACTCATTTATGATTAGATCAATGTCAGAGGATTTCTGAAAATCACTTAGGTTTATTTAATTTAAACCCTTTTCATGGAAATATTTACTACCATGCTAGATAATGCACTTCAATCTCCTGGAAAGAAAAGAGTTTTACAGGATAATTTTTATTGCTATGAGCCAAATTCACTTTGAAATGCCAATATTTGGCTGTGAATAACCTATTCCACAACTGCCTGTCTGCTGTCCATGACAGCCTCGGGCCAGAATCCAAGGGAGGTTTTTATCCAAGCACTCCTGCCAGGAGAGGTTTCTGGAAGACTCACCTTTTCCTGGAAGAACTGCTGTATTTCCGTTGTGTAGGGCTCTGAATCGGTAGCGATATAAACAGATTTAGCTTCAATCTTTGCCACCCAGAGCTTGAGAGCCCGTTTGATCTCTCTGAGGTCTGGCAGGCACATGTCCATGGTGAGAGGCACCGCAGCACTCCGGTCATAGCCCACACACTGTGGTGAAGCCATGAAGTGTGGCCCAGCTGTCCCATCCTTTAACATGTTGCAGGCATTTTTCTGTTGGAAAAGAGAATCACAGAATCGTCAAAGTTGAAGACCTCTGAGATTATCAAGTCTATACTTTGAACAGATACCCCATGCCCACTAAACCTTATCAGAAAGCGCCATATCTACTTGTGTTCTGGACACTTCCAGGAATGGCAATTCCACCACAGCCTGGGCTGGCTGGGCTAGTGCTCAATCACTCTTTCAGTGAAGAATTTTTCTCTAATATCCAACCTGAACCTCCCCTGGTGCAACCTGAGGCCATTTCCCTTTGTCCTGTTGCTGAGAGGAGAGGCTGAACCCCACCTTGCCACAACTTTTTTTCCAAGTACCACATTTGAGTGAGAAAACGCCACCACGTCCCCCACCTCTGCCTGTCTGAAAGAATCCTAACACACGGGGAGCTCCTGGATGCCAGCAGGGATCAGGTGGTTCTCCCAGCAGAGCTCCTTTTTGAGCAGCTTTGTGCACATCCCACTTTGTCACTGGCCTCCCCGCTGCTGCCGTACCCAGTCCGAGCCGATCCTCAGGTGAATGCCGACGTAGGGCCGGATCAGCAGAGACTGGATGTAGGCTTCTCCCTTCTTCACCATTGCATCCGACCACTCCATGTACTTCTGCAGGGGCCGGTGCTCCTCCAGGACAGGAAACTGAGCTGGAGCTCCAGGCAAGGCAAGAACAGGGTGCTCAGAGGGTGGAAACCTACAGAAAACCAAAGTCCAGCAGTCTGAAACATGATCTAACCTGCGTGAAGACTGCAGTGAAGGTTAGAGTAGAAACCAGGAACACCCCAAAATATGCAGCATTTATTGCTCCAAGTTTAGATCATTTTATTGTCATCTGAACTGAAGAAATCTCAGGGAATGTATTTTACCTCAGACCTTTTATCTGACAGACAATAAGAGAAGAACCTCAAACATGCAGTGAGGGGCTACCAAGCAATGGGATGTTACATTTTCACCCCAGACTAGAGCAATTCTGTCACCCAAACTTACTGATAACTACTAAAGTCACTCATAGCTCTGAAAACATGAGGTATGCAGCAAAATACAGTTCATAATCATTAACTGAGAACCAAATTATTTTGGACAATTAATTACATATTTAATAAATAAATACTTAATAATTAAACATTCCTGGCTCAGAAGTCAATCAACCTAACAGAGTTCATACCTAAAATAATGCCCACAGGAAGTGCTCAGCAAATATTTAATGAAAAAAGCATTAATATTTTTAATTATACCACTAACTAACCACTTCAATCTCTCCCCTGAAATGTAAAGTCACAATACACAGTCACAGCTGCTTTCATGACTGACTCTAAATGTCCACAGTGACCTGCTACCACTTTTCCATCTTCTTGCTACCTTTGGATCCAATGGTCCTTGTATGCAGGACTGAAGGAAATTCCCTTGAAGAGTTCTGACTTATCAAAATCCACTTGGAACTGATCCCAGAAGGGACCAAATGGATTTCCATCCTGCAAAGAAAAGAAAAGTGTTCATTCAGTGCACACACAGAGCCTGAAAGATGGATCTAGCAAGATCCTGAGGTGCAAAGCAGGAGCCTGTTCCAGGATGGGAGCAGCTGGATTACAACAACCTGTTTGACACCCCAGCTCCACAGGAAGGAGACAGCAAAATACACTAAGGGAAGTTCTCTGAGAAGGTTGCAAAGGTTGTCTTAAAGAACAAGGACACCACAGCTTCCAAACTTGTAGTTAAGAGAGGTTGCTTTAACACCAGCTGGAACACAGAGAGCAGGATATAAGCTACAGTCACAATTAAATCTGAGGTGATAAAATCTACTTGCATAGACTTATCCCCGATCCCCAAGCACTTGTAGACAAAGAAAACTGATGATGGCACAGCATGCCACTCACAAGTGGTGAAAGCAGCGCCACACAGACCCATTTGCGGTGGGTGATTCCTGAATTAGCAAATCAATAGCCACCTGAATGAGTCAGTCATAGCCTTTGGAATTAAGCCATGCCCGCGGGGCCGAGGAGGAACTCACCTTCATGGGACAAGTGCTTTTGTCCGCGCTTCTTTGGGCAGCAGCCTCGAAACAATAAGCCACTCTCCTGCCTGGCGGCCAGTGCCGGGGTGCCAGCTGCTCCATGAACTGCTCCAGGCTGACCACGCGGTGATACCGCCGGAGCGGCTCCAGCCTGAAGTGCTCCGAGTAGGGGACGTGCAGCTGCGGGGGAACAGCCCGTGAGCGGGGGGGGTCCCCTTAGCCGGGGCCCGCAGCTCATCCCCGGACAGCTCCCAGCCCTGCCCGCCTCGGCCCCGCTCCCTCCCCGCCCCGCCGAGGCTCACGTTGGTGTAGGGCGGGCGGTGGTGCCGGTACTCGATCCAGGGCGGCACGGCCAGGGTCCGGTTGAGGGCGCGGGCGAAGGCCAGGGCTCCCAGGAAATGTTCGGCTTGGTTCCCGAAGCGGCCTGCGAGAGACGGGGCTCAGGCGGGGCCGGACCGGGGCATGGACCGGGGTCTGAAGCACCGGGCTGTGTAGCACCGGGCTGTGTGGCACCGGGCTGTGTGGCACCGGGCTGTGTGGCACCGGGCTCTGCAGCACCGGGCTGTGTAGCACCGGGCTGTGTGGCACCGGGCTGTGTAGCACCGGGCTCTGCAGCACCGGGCTGTGTAGCACCGGGCTGTGTAGGACCGAGCTGTGTAGGACCGGGCTGTGCAGCACCGGGCTGTGAAGCACCGGGCTGTGTAGGACCGGGCTGTGCAGCACCGGGCTGTGTAGCACCGGGCTCTGTGGCACCGGGCTCTGCGGCACCGGGCTCTGCGGCACCGGGCTCTGCGGCACCGGGCTGTGCGGCACCGGGCTGTGCGGCACCGGGCTGTGCGGCACCGGGCTGTGCGGCACCGGGCTGTGCAGCACCGGGCTGTGCGGCACCGGGCTCTGTAGCTCCGGGCTGTGCGGCACCGGGCTATGAGGCACCGGGCTGTGTAGCACCGGGCTGTGTAGCACCGGGCTCTGCAGCACCGGGCTCTGCAGCACCGGGCTCTGCAGCACCGGGCTCTGCAGCACCGGGCTCTGCAGCTCTGGGCTGTGTAGCACCGGGCTGTGAGGCACCGGGAACCGCAGCACCGGGCTGTGCAGCACCGGGCTCTGCAGCACCGGGAACCGCAGCACCGGGAACCGCACCGTCGGGGTTCGCGCCAGGGGATGCACAGGGGGCCCGCACCGGGAGAGCCTCACCCATGCAGGGACAGTAGAGCAGGTACCCAGCCTCATCCCAGACGGGTTCCCCGCCGCCTCCCGCCGCCATCACGGGGAGGAGCGAGAGGAGGACGAGGAGCACCGGGACCGGCAGCACCGCCATAGCGCCTCGACGGCCGCCACAGCCCGGCGCCACCATCCCGGCATGCCCCGCGGCGCGCCGCTCTGGCGGCCACCACCGAGGCGTGACGTCACTCCCACAAGGCCCCGCGCAATGGCGCCGCCGGGGCCGGGACCGGAGCCGCGCTTGGCGGGGCCCGGGGGAACGGGGTGAGCGCGGGGGGGGGCGAGGGAGGGGGGCGGCACCGCAGCGAGGGGCGGTGGCACGGCCGTACCCTCCCCTCGGTGGCGGGGTCCCCTCAGGGGACAGGGGGGCGTGTGAGGAGGAGGATGCGGGGCGGAGGGGGCGGCGTAGGCCAGGCCCGCCTCCCTCCCCTCAGGGCTGCGGAGCGGGGGTGGGATGTGTGATCCCGCTCCGCCGGGGCTGCCTTAGCCACGGAGAGCTCCCGGGGGTGGGGGTCTCCCGGTCGGCTAACGAGGCAAACGGCGGGGGTGCTGGAGGGAGGAACGAGTTGCCCCTCACGGCCGCCCCCCGGCACCTCCGCCGTTTGCAAGGCGGTTGCAACAGCACCTCTGAGTTCCCTGAAATTCCGGTGTGATCGTTTATGCACCTTACTGTTAAAAGCATCAGAATTCGAACTCTTGTCTTCTTCCAGGTAGCTTTGAAACTGGCCCAGATGGCCAGGCTTCTTCGGAGGGAAAGGAGCAGTTCCCTGGTGAAAGTGGCGGAGACTTCCGGGACACCTGCACATCTCTGGAGCAAGAGGTAGAGAACACTCATCGTTTTTGTATCTCATAGAAAGGTGAAATATTCATGCTTTTAGCACCCAGTAAGACAGATTGCTCTGAACCACTGGCCTCCTGCACCCTGAGGGGTCAGAGCAGCTGTCACATCACGCTGGTTAGTCCCAAAGTGGCACCTCAGCAGTTCTGATCCTTTATTGTTCTGCTCTGACCACGTAGATTTAGCCTGCACAAAACCAAGTTTTGTTCTTAACAGGCATTCCCAAAGCTCACAGTGACATATTTTCTTGGAGTGATTCTGTTTCCCAGTGTTTTCCACCCTGAGGGAACCATCCATGGTATTTGGGGTAATGGTGCAGCCACAGTAAATGTTATTTCAGCTCTTCATAACGTTCCTTCAGCACTTTCTTGGGGGTTGGTTTGTTCCCTCGCAGTTGCACATCCTGCCCACAACTCTCACTGGTGTTGATGTGCAGCAGGAAGTTCCTCCTCTGAAGCAATCATGGAGTGAGGGTTTGATGCTATTTTAAGAAGAGTTTCTCAGGCAGCCAAATTGAGTGAAAGAGGTTGGTTTTATTTCAGCTGACCGTTTACCAGTCGAGCTGGCAGTAGAACCCCATAAAAACGTTTTACTTCACCAACTCACAGCTCAAGAACAACCTGCTGAGAGAGATTGATGTAAAACCTCGTCAACATGAAAGCCAGAAGAGCTTACAGGATGTGTATTTTGTTGAACAGGAAACAGTTTGAGCTTCCATTATTAATGGATGAGAGTGTCAAAGAAAAAAAAAAAGTAAAAAATTGCTCATTACAGTAGAAAACTTGCTGATACAGAGAGGCAGAATCTGCCTCACAATTGAAAAGTGAAAATACAATGAGTAATGCCACCCTGAAGAGGAGCAGCATCCGTTGCCTTCCAGAAAATGGTGTGGTGTTGACGATAATTGTGGGTTTTCTTCCTCATGTGGGGGTTCAGTTTGATCTGCTCTGCAGATGGTCTTGCCCAGTGCACCAGGTTGGTAGCAGAAAGGATGGGAAAAGAAAATACAAGAGAACCTTGGTTTCTCTGAGAATCTCTGGGAGGGAATTCCATGCAGGCAGAACAAGTGAGAATATGAAAAAATGGGATGAGAAGTGATCCACAAAACACACAGGGAAACGTGTTTAGAGCTACAAATAGACACCTTTTCAGGAGAAAATACATCCAGCAGGTAACACTGGCTCTTAATAGTTGCAAAAAATGCAACTCAGAAAAAGTTTAACGTAATTTTATTTAGGTAACGTGTTAAGGGGGAAAAACCAGAAAAACGTTGTTGATTGGAGTTGGAGATTGGAGATGCCATGACTGGGAACACGCATCTTCACATGTTCATTGTGTGCACGGGTGAAGGTTGAAGTGTCTTAACACCAGCCTTCTGTGATTTCAGATGAAGAAGTTTTGCTATTAAAGCAGTTTGGTCACAGGGGGCTCCAACAGAAAACTGCACCGGGACAACATCGCAGCGAGACGCCCACAGGCTCGAGTTCTGCTTGACATGGCCACGTTCTACTAGACCTGCCATGACGGCATTTTTTCCCAGTGTTCCCAACTGGATTCAAGATGCAAAGCAGGAGGAGGAAGAGACAGGCTGGAAATTAGTCCCCAGACCAAGAGGTGAAGAGACTGAAAGTCAGGGAAAATGCCAGTGTGAACTATCAGAGCCCTCCTTCCCTCACGTGGACAAGCTGAGAACTCACACACTTTCCCATTCGGAGCAGAGGCCCTACAACTGCCCCCAGCTGCACTGTGGCAAGGCCTTTGCCTCCAAGTACAAGCTCTATAGGTAGGTATCTGCAAGTGCCTCTGCCCAACAGTGCCAGGAGAGAGGGAAAACCCCCTCCCTCGTGTGTCTTTGCTTGAATTTCTGAGAAGCTGGAGGAGGGGAAATGCCCTTTTACCTTGCAAAGCACTTGAGTCCCAGACATTACCATACTTGGCGTCTCTTTAGGTGCCTTCCAGAGAACTTCAGCTAAACTTGAGCTCAAGCTGTTTTCTGTTTCACTGAGGAAGAAATAGCAACAGAAAGTGAAGTTCACAGATTAAAAAACAAAATGAAAAGCAAGAATAGCGTTTGCATTCATAAGTCCTGCTTCCAACCACAGAGATAATTCCGTGGCAGCTGTTGCCCCAGTATGGAGAAGTAGAGTTCCCATTTATGTAGTGAAGTACAACACAGAATAATTAAATAGTGATGGCTGAGAACTTGAAATCAGATGAACCACAGTGTGGGAGAGTGAGATACCAAGGTGAAAGCAGACCACAGTGGCTTTCAGCAGACTTGGGCACAGCCTGACTCTCCTGATGAAGTGAAATTTTCTCACCTAGCGTCACAAACTAGGGATGTTTTCTTTGTCAGCCTCAGCAGAGAGCAGGAGCTGAGGAGAGACAGCTGCTGGGGCAGACTTTAGGTTTTGCCTGAAGCGTTGTGCTCCTGTGCTCCTTGTTTAGTGGAGGTAAAATGCCATCTGGGATTTCTGTGGCATAAAGCATAGGACACAAGGAGGATTTTGTAAAACTAGCGTGTGTTCCCACAGGGGTTGGATGTTTGTCTGACCTTTCCTGCTTTTCTCCCCTAAGGCATATGGCCACGCACTCTGCTCAGAAGCCCCACCAGTGCATGTACTGCGAGAAGATGTTTCACCGGAAGGATCACCTTCGGAACCACCTGCAGACCCACGATCCCAACAAGGAAGCCCTGCACTGTCCCGAGTGCGGCAAGAACTACAACACCAAACTGGGCTTCAGGCGACACCTGGCCATGCATGCGGCTGCCAGCGGCGACCTCAGCTGCAAGGTGTGCCTCCAGACCTTTGAGAGCACCCAGGTCCTGCTGGAGCACCTCAAAGCTCATTCCAGGCGGGCTTCAGGCGGGGCGAAGGAAAAGAAACATCCGTGTGACCACTGTGATCGGCGCTTCTACACGCGGAAAGACGTGCGGAGACACCTGGTAGTGCACACGGGCCGGAAGGACTTCTTGTGCCAGTACTGTGCTCAGAGGTTTGGAAGGAAAGACCACCTGACCAGGCACATGAAGAAAAGCCACTCCCAGGAACTGCTGAAGATTAAGACGGAGCCAGTGGACATGTTAGGTCTGCTCAGCTGCAGCTCCTCTGTGGCAGTGAAGGAAGAGCTGAGTCCTGTCCTGTGTATGGCATCCAGAGACATGATGGGTGGTAAGAGCTTCCCTGGCATGCTGCCCGTGGGCATGTACAGCACACATCTCCAAACCATGCCAAGCTCAGGGATGCCCCATTCTTTGGTTCCTAATTCTCTTCCAATGGGAATGAGCTATCCTCTGGAGTCTTCTTCTCCCATCTCCTCCCCACCGCAACCTCCTCCAAAGTATCAGCTTGGATCTACCTCATATTTGCCTGAGAAACTACCCAAAGTAGAGGTGGACAGCTTTTTGTCAGACTTCCCTGGCAGCCTGTCTCTCTCATCTGGTGATCCTCAGTCCTCTTCGCCTCAGCCACCTGCCCTGGATGAGGCTTTGCTTTCCAAGAGCCCTGCTAACCTCTCAGAGGCTCTCTGTGCTGCTAACATGGACTTTTCTCATCTTCTTGGCTTCCTCCCCCTAAATCTTCCTCCTTGCAATCCGCCTGTCTCATCAGGGGGATTGGTCATGGGCTACTCGCAGGGGGAGGCGCAGCCACTGCTCACCACTTTGCAACATCAACCTCAAGAGTCTCCCGGAGCCGGGGCCTCGCTGAACTTTGGGCCCCTTCATTCGTTGCCCCCCGTCTTCACCTCCAGCTTGAGCACAACCACGCTGCCACGGTTCCACCAGGCATTCCAATAAGCTGGAAATAGCACTGGAGAACAGATCTTTCAGCCACCCTTTTGTGGAGAGCCTTAAAAACGCACAACTCTTCCTTCCTTGGGGGTGTGAAAGCTCTGGCAGAGCTGGGTCAGACAGGAGGTTTCTGATCTCGGAGGGAGCACTTGTAGACTGGAACAGCCGATAATCCCGTGCCAGTCCCAGTCCTGTACAGCGGAAAGATTTCAGCTGATAGACTGGATATATTTTATCTAATTTTAATCTGTGAATCAGGAGCCACGCTTAGCACTGACCTTCCCTGAGAATGCTGGAGCTATTGTTCTTCTCTGGGAAGGAACTGTCCCTCAGAAGGAGTTGAGACTCTTTCATCCTGGGCTAAACTTTTGAAGAGTCCAGCTTCCATTTCATGTTACCACACTGCAATTCTGGCAAACCAGCCAACACCTCCTCATGGGGAAGAAGTCATGATACCGCTCTGTATGAAGCCAATGGGGAAGAGGCTGTCCTTCCCTGCTACCTCTCATCCCATCACCCAACACAGTTTACTCCACATCAGTGTTAAGCAACAAGCCCGTTTACATAGTGAATTCAACGTCACCTCTTCGGAGCCGTTAGGATAAATTCGTTACGGTGAACGTTGTTTACACAACACAAATCTGTTTCTGCCATTGCAAAAAATAGGAGGCACCAGAATACACTGGGTTCATCTCTGGTGTAGCTAGAACACTGTTTACACAACGAAGTCAGGTTGCACTGATTTCTCTTCACTTATCATGTTCTTCCCCCATGGGGAAATACACTGCTTTTGGACCACTTCAGCCTCTGCCCCTGTAGGCAGCAGCTTCCTGCCTTTTCTCGCTGGCTGTCCCGAGTGAAGGGGATGGAGCAGCTCTCACAGCTTAGCTTGGTGTGCGGTGTATGGACAGAGCCCTTTTAAATATCTCCCCCAGACAAACAGATCTGGATACCAAAGCATGTGAGAGAGCTGGGTGAGGAGCTCGGGACATAGAGCACTGGTGTACCAGGCGTGGGTGAGAACAGGCTGCAGGCCCTGCTCCATAGGTTCCCTTGGGATGAGGAACAGAGTATGAGTTTCTGGGGTTTGGGTTTTTTTTACCACAGCCATTCATCGAGGTCAACACCCTTTTTGGCTCATCCAGGAAGCAGTCTTAAAGGTATATTTTAACCTCAATGGTGATAACATCCAAGAATTAAGGAAAAATTGGTCCCAGCTTCATGTACACACTGTCAGTATATTTGAAGCATTTCTCCCAACACCAGTAGTTCTAACAAAAGTTGAAGTTTGGGGCCTGCAGTTAACTTTTCACTTTGGATTTGGTTCCACTGGCCTTTTTTGTTCTCTCCTGCTCAAGCCTTGCCTCCTGAAGTTAAAGTCTTGCTTCCCTTGCTCCCTGCCCTGCCTCTTAAACTCTTCCATGGGCTGTCTACCTACCAGGGCAGAAGGGTTATACTGGGAAGTGGCAGCCAGCTGCTGGGGTCATTTAACACCTGTATTGCCTCCTGCTCCTGCTTTCCTGGGCACTTATACTGCAGATGGGGACATATGGAGGTCACTGCACTGGTGCATGTTTTTGACTGTGGACAGGCAGATCTTCATACCTCAGCGTGGAGGAACCATTGTAGGCCAATATAAACCAGGAAATCTGTCAATATTGTTCTCCATAAATCTAGGAAGTGCAAAATCTACCTCTACTCTGTTATCTCAGCTCCTTGGGTGAAGCCAGATGCTGTCCTCCCTTATCTCCCCAGAGCACATCCACCTCAGTTGATGCAGATTCCTTCCTGCTGAGCCATGATCCCACTGTGTGACATCAGCTGTGCCTCTTTTGGTCACAGGCTTGTTCCCCTTTCATTTTACCCCAGAATTTAATTTTTAATTTAGCTTAGTAATTCTTCCCAGAATGACTCTTTAGCAATCCATTGATTCTCCAGAACATAGATCGGTTGTTTTAGGTTAGCCAGCAATGCTGCAAATAAGACTTTTGTATCAAAATGTAATATAAGATTTATTTACCTCAGCAATATCCTGTGGCAATGATCTCCCCGAGTTGAATGCAGTACTTTTTCCTTTTCTCCACTGGAAAATGTTGCCTTTCCAAGTCCAACGAGTGCCTTCTTGTTCTCTAACCTAGCAAAGGTAAACAGGGCATTGCAGCCAGTCTGTTTACCAGCATTGAATACCTCAGGCCTGTCTTCTATTGCTTTGCTCTTTGCAAATTAAAGAGTTTCACACTGTTATCAATTATATGCAAGCCTTATCCCTGTCTTCAGTTGAGAGGATTATTATTTTTTGAGAAATAAATGGTCAGAACTGATCACTCACTGCCAGTGAGGATTATCAGATTTATGCAATGCCATCACACACCTTTTCCCACTGCAGAACATTCAGCTTTCTTGCTTCCTGCCTGCATTGTACTCTGAACAGATGTCATCACTGGAATTCCTTTAGCAGTGGTAGCTAAACTAGAGCCAGGCATCTTTTTCCTACCAGTAGTCTGTCAAAGAATAAATGGAATTCATTTTGCTATGATTTGCACGTGTGATTTGCTTTCCACAGCTACTTTAACGAGCAGAACTGCAATAACCTTCATCAGTGCAAGGAAAATGTAACCCAGCAAGGGCAGCAGGGTCAGAGACAAGGTTGGAGCTGATTCCAGGTGTTTGCACAGGAAAATGGGTTCAAAGTTCCTCTACCACAACATCTTGTAATCTGGAAGTATTTTACCAGTCAGTCTAAAACTAACGAGACTGATTCCATTTGAAATAGCAAGTGTGCAATTCACAGAACAAATTGTAGTCAACAATTACAAGAAAATGCTCTGAGTATCCAAGCTTACAGCACTTGGGAATCCCAGTCCACTAGGACATATGTATCAAGCTCTTGGACAAGTCAGTGAAGTCAGCTTGGCCAAGCTCCTGCTGATGCAGCTGGAGGTAAGGGACAGGGGGAACCTTGGCATGCTGTGAGGGGGATTGCTGCAGCACAGCCTACAATCTGCTCTGTGGTGTATGTGCAGAGCTTCGTGGCAGCCACTCTTCTGGTCATGTGGTATAAAAAAATTCATCCCAGAAAGAGTTTGGGTTTGGTTTTTGTTTTGGGCCACAATTTTGGGGCTGCAGGTCCACGACACAGCTGTGAGTCAGGTAGGCACAGCCCAGCAAATCATTCCACAGTGATCCCTCTGTTCCTGGCACACCTGTACCAGGAAGATTGCACCAGGTTGAGCCTAAGGGCAGTAACTACAGCACATAATTGTTCAGGAAGGTTTAGTTAAGCAAAAGAATGTTTTAAACTGACTGGCTTGGGGGGTGTCCAGAGCAATAGGAACACTGCAGTCAACTAAGATACAAACCCATAGACCTCCAGTCAGCAAAAGGACAGGATGTGAACTTGCCAGCCCATATAAATCAGACCCTGGATTCTCAGAAAGCCAAGGACCTACTAGAAATAAGAATTAACAAATAGCCAAGCCACTCCCTGGCAGCAGAGGGTTAACTCTTGCCCGTCCTTCCAGGCTCAGATTGCCAGAACCCTGTGAAAGGCTGAAGATCTTTTTCCCTTTGGGATTACAGCTCACTCAAAATCCATTTGTAGGAAGGAACAACATGTTATCTTGCATTTGCTTCCACTGAATTTCACATGACAGAATACCCACACACCACGTTGTGACAGACCCCGTTCTCTGTCTCACAACATTGCTGCTCTTTAGCCTCAGTGTTGAAAAATGGTGTCACTTCAACTGGAATCCTTTTTTCGCCTCCGGTAGATTGATGATTTCAGTACTTTTGTTGAGCTCAGCTCTTTGTTCTTTAATTCCTTCCTTGCTGACAGGTGAACAGCAGCTGCTGGGAAGATTTCCTGCAGTTCACTGAAAAAAATCCCCTTTTCCTTTCTCTACCATTGCACCACCTTTGCTCTCTGGACATAACAACCCCACAGAGGCATTTTCTGCTGCCTGCAATTAAAATTTCCACAAATAAATCTTCAAAGATGTGCTTCCCATCACCCTACCTTCTTGCTTATCCTCTAATCCCAGTTAGGCTGACTGAATTCTCCCTCAGGTGCCTATTTTTAGTTAATTGCCTGCCCAAGCCCTGGAGCTGTTCTGCCACTGAACAGTGAAGAAGTGGATGAATGACGAACAGAACCACCTCAGGTTTCCATCCTCATCCAAAATTCGTGTCTTTTCCATAACTTATTTCTTGTATTTTTCCCAGTTCCTAGAGATGGGAGCTGCCACCTGAAGCTCTGAATCCCATGCTGGCTGACCCCTGTGCAGTAGAAGGTGGTTTGGATTAGCCTGGTCTGCTGGATCTGGGAAGCCCAGATTGTTTTCACCCCAGACCCCAGCTCTGGCACTCTCACCCTTTCCATGCCTGTTTACCATAACATGCCACAGCCATACTGAGCCTCTCTTGGAAAGCAGCTGGAAGCTGCCATGGCGATGCCATTACCACTGATCCAGCTGCCTTACAGGACCACTATTCCTGTTCTCCACCACCTCTCAGGTTCTGTTGTCCCTGGGATCCCCTAGGAATCCTACCTGTTTCAGCTATTCTTGTGGCTGCAGGTAAGGAGTTTTCTCCTGTGGTAGAGTCTGCAATCTCTACCTGGAGCAGCTCTTCCCACAGGCCAAACACCACTAAACACTTCAGACTGGCATGGAAACAGCAAAAATAGAACTGGTGTTCAGACATGAGACCAGAAAACACATCATATTGTGCTTCTCACAAACCCACAGCAGGAGATGAGCTTGGCTTTCCTGTTCAAAATAGATTTGATTTCCATGTGCACAGGTAAGCTGCAGGAGGAGCCTGAAGCACCTTCCTCACTCTGTGCTTGTGGTTGAAGCCAGGTCCTTTTCACCAATGCCTAAACACCAGCATGGAAATAGAGCATACATGACACAGAGACAGCTTCTCTGGATCAGATCACAGTGACGAGGAAAGTTAAAAGCATTGCAAAAGATAACCAGGGAATTTGGAACTAATTTTTTTATTACTTTAAATAGGTCAGCTCTTCAGCTGGGGGTAGAATCCTCAACACTGAAGTGTCTTGTTACAAACCAACCATCCCTCACTTTTGTGTCTTTGTTATGAGCTACTTTGCAAGGGGATAACCATCTCTAGCATGGAATGTACTGGGGACAGCTCCAGGGCAGGACAGGGACAGTCTCCAATACGTGGGACAGGCCAGGCTGGCTGAGTGTCCAGGTGAACAGGCCCTTCTCTCTCTGTAGTCAGTGTCTTGCACCTGAAGGTAACACATGAGCTTTGCTCACAGTCCCCAGCACCACAACTCACTTCCCACGGTGCCACATGAAGCTGCAGAGAAGCCTGCACACTGCAGCACATCACAGAACTTCTGCTAGAAGCCTCTCTGGAGTTTGAGTTCTCCTCACCCTACTGAGGGCCTCAGCCTTGATGCTTTGTGGAGCTTTCCCAGTTCAGTGATTCCTGATATCCAGGAGCAATTTTTAGAAAGACTGTTTTGTAACATTTGAACCAGTGTTTTCCTTAAATGAGGATATTGAAGAACACAGAGCTGTCTGCTGATGCACTCTTGAGATCCAGGCTGGCTACAAGGACAAAAAAGAACCTGTAGAACCCCCTGGGAGCAGCCAAGCTCCAAAACTGCTGCTGGAAGAGAAGCTGCCTTTGCAACTACAAGTCATGCTAAGAACCTTCTCCCAGCACAAGCTCTGCCATCTCCCACAGGAGCCTCTAAACATCCCATTGGAAGGTGAAGGGTTTGGAATTAGCCATAGGAGGGGATGGGAAAGCCACAGTGACCCTTCCCAGGGCTACCATTCACACTGTCCCTTCTTGCACTGGTTGTGGACAGGTCCCATGCTGACCTCCCTCCCTGCAGCTACAGCTGCCAAAGCCAGAAACTTCCCATTGTTAAAGCTCAACTAGTTTTCTAAAAACAAACTTTCTAGCACTTTTACACAGAATGAATAACCTCTTTTAATGGAGTATTTTGGGGGCTGTAAACAAGGTTTTTAAATTGTAATTAAGTGCCATTAGGAAATGTATGGTTTATCACTAAAATTAGCTGTTGCAAAACAAAGTTCAAGTTGAAAGCTTCTTTTATAATGAAGTTGTTTATTAAAAGCATTTGGATTATCTACCCCAGGTGTCATCATGGAGGGGAGCTCAGGTTTTGGTTGGATTAAGACAAGATAGAATGATGAAGCAGATCAAAGACACAGTTCCCTGCTTGAAGCCACAGAGGTTTTAAAATTTCTTCCAAGCAAAGAATTAGACCCACAAGAAAAAAACCCAGCACCCCACTGGAGCAGCAGCCACAGCAGACACCATTATCCCCTGTCAAGGAGAATAATGTTTGTTAGACAGAAAGTTCTGGTTGCTTGGTTTCACTAAAATTTCCAGCCCATGTGGCAGCATTTCAGTCAAGTCCAGCCCACTCCCCCCCCTCCCAAATAACCCCGACACGCACTGTTCCCCACAGGCAGGAGAACCAGGACCAAACCTCAACTTCAGCTACAACTGGCTGCAGGCACCAGCAGCACTGGAAGATGAAACAGGGCAAAGTATACAGGGCCCTCTTGGGATTCTCCTTCAGAACATGGATTAAAAGCTGACAGCCGTGATCAGTGTTAGGTGCTTGTTTAAGAATGATCTAGTTTTCAGTTCTAGTTTTCGTTCCTAATTCAGCCGCCATTAAAACGTGCCCTTTCCTCAGCAGCTTTCCCCTGGCACTGAGGACTGTGACAGAACATGAATACACTCAGCTGCCAAAAATGAGAAATAAGTTAAGCATGGATTGTCCTGGTGGTGGAGCTGAAGCTTCCTTTGCCTTTTTAAAGGGAGAAGGGATTATTCTGATAATTTCTGAGTTTTGATTCAAGTATTTGCCAGCTCTGGTCTCCCTCACAGACACTCAGCAGCCCCTGAACTAAGGAAATCACATCCATTGCTCTGCTATGCAAACCATCTCAGGAAAAGGGAATTCACTTTACCTCCCTCAGTCAGAATTCCAGCAGAGGCTCATTGATCTCCTGCCACATCCCCCTCCAGCAGAAACTCACAAGCTCTGGAAGCTGGAAGCCAATGCTGAGGGCTCAGCTTCTGCAGCAGCAGCACTCCTCAAATTCCCGCTCAGAGGAAGGAATGGCAGCTCCCTTCCGAGCTGTCCTCTTCCCCCTGCTGCTCTAAAGCACTGCCATCCAACAGTTCTGCTGCCCTCCCCATCAGTGACAAACAATGTGTCTCACACAAGACATGAGTTGCTCAAGTGATCTTACCCAGCAGCACAGCATCAGCAGAGCCAAATGCCTCAACTGGTGGCATAATTACAATACACGGCAACATGCAGGGCATGCCACAGTGGGAGAAACTTAGTTTACCAGGAGAAAAATATTACAAAGAAAGCCAGAGTATTCCAAGCTTTGCTTCTGGCTGAAGCTACACATCACAGACCACATGAGTGTCGAACAGGCCAAGTGTTACAAAAAGAAATTCTCCAGAAGTGGCTTAGGAGAACCCAAGAGAGCAGGATGACAGGACAATGGCAGATTTATTTACAATAGGACACAAAGAATACATACATTAATTAAAAATTACAAAGAATACAGAGAAAACACTTCAGGGAAGGGAGAGAAATCAATGCTGGCTGAGCCTCTCCACTTGGGCAGGGGCAGAAGAAAAAAAGAAAAAGAAAAAAAATCAACGAAAATCTCAGAGAGGGACCTCAAATCAGAACTGACACAGGACTCCACAGCACAGTTGGCTCACGCACCCCCTCCTCTCTTTTTCCATCCATGATTCCTGGCTGATTAGACTTTGGCATGACAGGCAGGGCCAACGGGAAGAGACACAAGCCCTTGCATGCACCTGGTGGAAACTTACGGCAACTGGGGTTTAAAAAGGCCCCAAAACCCTCCCTGGGAGTAAGGAGGGCTTTGGACAGTTTTGGGTTGGAATGATGTGACCTGTGGCAGCTGCTCATTGGAAGACCTTACTCCAAGAAGAAAAATTTTCATAGATCTCACTAAAAAAACCTCTCCTCTGTAGTCCTGGCTGAATCCAGTGAGTCTGAGGATGGAAGGAGCCTTCATTGCAATGTGGAACCTTTTTTACTGAAACATCACTGAAGTGACCAAAATGGAAAAAAAAACCCAAAAACCCAAACCTACAACCCAACTTTAACCTCTTAAAAAGAGCTTCCCATGGGCTGATTCAGGCATTAAGCCATGGGAAAAGAAGAACCAATGTCAGCTATCCAGGAGAGCTTGGACTGTTTTTGTGGAGAAGAACAAAATACAGCTATGGGGTGTACACTTTTCCTGTTCCCTGGAGGTAGAGAATTTCAGAGGAGAAGCAGAGAGCAGCAAGGGCAGCCAGAGCACAGGGCCAGTGAGAGCCCCACTCCCAGCCATGGGACAGCTCACGGGGCCACCTGCCTGTGCCAGCCCCTTCAGCATGGCCTGCACAGCCCTCGGGCCCAACACTGCCTCAGATCACTTGGCACTAACACCACAGCTCTGCAGGATCCCAGTGGCATTCCCAGGAAGGAGCTGCCCCGATTCCTCACTCAGCCAGAGCAGAGCTATTGCCAGAACAAACTCTTGTAGTTACCTCACGCATCCTTCCAGTCCCGTATTCCAGCACAACCACGGCACTTCCACTAGGACGTTTTGTCCCTGCCTTCTGAAGGAGAGGCAATCCCACCCTCCCACAGCGGCCTGTCCGAGGCTGGAGGGAGGGAGAAGCGATGCTGAAGGTTGCTCAAGCTCTCTCAGGGTGAAATTGCACTTCCCAGGCTCTGAATGGCAACTCCAGCAA
>JAGMWU010000021.1:3416862-3440265 GCA_018697195.1 Certhia americana | reverse complement strand
CTTCCTTCCTTCCTTCCTTCCTTCCTTCCTTCCTTCCTTCCTTTTGCTTTCTTGCTTTCTTCTTTTTCTCTTTCTTCCTTTCCTTTCTTGCTCTCTGACATCCTCCTCAAGTACTTAACATACTTCCAAGGGACTGAGCGCAGCCCTTAGGCCCTATCAGCCTCACAAGCCTTCGCACACATGCACAGCCAAGCCTCCTTCTGCCCACTTGGCACCTGTGCCTCCTGCACTAGGTGAGACAGCTGCCTGGCTCCAACCTCAGCCCCGTCTCCAGTTCTCACAACTTCCCTCAGGCCTGCTGTCCACTCACACAACCTGCAGCATCCAGGCCAGCAACATGGGACACGCACAGCCCCAGCCTTCTGCTCTCTGCCACAGCGCAGCACTGACTGCCCGAGGCTGTCCTCCCTGTGACACCACAGCTGTGCAGCTCTAACATTCCCATGGCTGTGATGCCACAGCAGTGGCAGACCCAGCATTCTGTCTGGAGACACTCCATGGGAACCGTCTAGAGCAGTGTCCTGTCATCGGAACTGAGTGGCTTCTTAGCGTCCCCAGCCTGGGCTGATGTGGATTCCTCTGCACACAGCTCTTGTAAGTCCCCTTGGCTTCCTCCACTGGCCACAGGCAAGCGTCACAGACACTTACAGAGCTCTGCTAAGACCTGAGAGGAGAAGTTAATTCAAAAGGGCCTTCATTCTTTACAAGCTCCCTGGAGCTGGGAATGGCCTTCTGCCAGCTAACATTCCGGATTTGTCAGGATGGCCCCCACATCCAAGCTGCCACCACCTACAACCCTGGTTACCACTGGAGTGTTATGTGCCTCCTGCAAACTGACATCAGGAACCTGGGTAGGCGAGCCTTGTTTCACAGAGAATAGGACCCCTGTGTGTGTCCAGCTCCCTGGACCCAGGAATGGCCTTCTGCCAGCTTAAATTCCACATGGATCAGCATGGCCTTGCATCCAAGGTGGCAACACCTAGAAGCCTGGCTGCATTTGGAGTGTTAGACACCTCCTGAAAACTGACATCAGGAAGCTGGAGGGGGTGAGCTTTGTTTCACAGAGAAAAGGGACCCTGTTCGCGTTCGGCTCCTTGTAGTCGGGAATGGGATTCTGCTGGCTGAAATTCCGCACAGGTCAGGATGACCCCTGCACCCAAGGTGGCAACACCTAGAACCCCATCTGCCTTTAGAGTATTAGATGCCTCCTGCAAACTGACATCAGGAAACTGGGCGGGTGAGCTTTGTTTCACAGAGAAAAGAGCTCCTGTTCTTGTCTAGCTCCCTGGAGCCGGGCATGGGCTTTTGCCAGCTAAAATTCCACACGGTTGAGGTTGGCCCCTGCACCCAAGAAGCCAGCGCCTAGAAGCCTGGCTGTCTTTGGAGTGTTAGACACCTCCTGAAAACTGACATCAGGAAGCTGGACGGGGGAGTTTTGTTACACAGCCCTTGGTTTTGTCCAGCTCCCATGAGCCGGGAATGAGATTCTGCCGGCTAAAATTCTGCATGGATCTGGATGGCCCCTGTACCCAAGCTTCCACCACCTAGAAACCTGGCTGACTTCGTAGTATTAGACATGTCCTTCAAACTGGCATCAGGAACCTTGGGGGATGAACTTTGTTTCACAGAGAAAAGGGACTCTGTTTATGTCCAGCTCACTGGATCCGGGAATGGGCTTCTGCTGGCTAAAATTCCGCACGGGTCAGGATGGCCCCCACAACCAAGCTGCCACCACCTAGAACCCCAGATGTCTTTGGAGTGTTAGACGCCTCCTGCAAACTGGCATCAGAAACTTGGGGGGTGAGCTTTGTTTCACAGAGAAAAGGGCCCCCATTCATGTCCAACTTCCTGGTGCCAAGATTGGGCTCTTGCCAGCTGAAATTCCACATGGTTGAGGATGGCCCCCACATCCAAGCTGCCACCACCTAGAACCCTAGCTGCCTTTGGAGTGTTAGACACCTCCTGCAAACTGACATCAGGAACTTGGGGGGTGAGCTTTGTTTCACAGAGAAAAGAGCCCTTGTTTGTGTCCAGCTCCCTGGAGCCGGGCATGGGCTTCTGCCGGCTAAAATTCTGCATGGATCAGGATGGCCCCCACACCCAAGCTGCCACCACCTACAACCCTGGCTGCTTTTGGAGTGTTAGACACTTCCTGCAAACTGACATCAGGAAACGGGAGGGTTGAGCTTTATAACACAGGATTTCTTCCAGACCCAAACTGCCAGCATCTAACCTTAACCAGAACTTCTTCCCTGGTATTAGTTCTTACAACCTTCAGATCAGCACTGTCAGATCCACTCCACTACAGCCTCCTTTTCCGCTTTCCAGACTGCCTCTGCAGTCCTAAAACTCTACGTTTTCAGAGGGATTCATCTGCGATAAAATATGCTAAGGAATCCTAATATAGCCCTGGAATACCTTAATAATAGCCTGACAAATCACAGAAAAGTCCTAAAAAAATCATCTGAAATCCCCTAAATATCCACAGAAGTCCTGAAAAACACCTGAAAAATAACCTTCTCAGCCCCCAAACTCTCCTTCTTGCTCTCTAGCCCACAGATGTCATCCCTACCTATTTGCCATGGGTCTTGTCCTCTGAGGGTTCTGTCATTCTCCTGGTCTCAGGGTTGTTGTCCTGTCCCACTGGGAGACTTCTGGTGTTGTTTTGCTGTTGTGGTTCCTGTATTATGCTGCTTGGGGAAAAAAGGGCATTCTTAGGGCTGTTTAGTGTGAGGGGTGCTGCACCTGCACCTGAACTTGCATCCTAAGCTGTGTCTTGCACCTCTTACCTGCATTGGGCTGTCCAGCCCTCAGCCCTCTCCCTTCACCCCTCAACCCCTCCCTCTGCCCCCCCCAGCCCCTCAGTCTCTGTGTGTCACACTCCAGTCCCCTCTCAGCTGCCCCTCAGCTCCTGTGTGTCACCCTTAAGCCCTGTCCTTTGCCCTGCAGCCCCCAGCTTCTCTGTCACCCTCCAGTTGCCCCTGCCACCCTCAGCAACTGTGTGTCACCCACAGTCCCCCCCCCCCATCCTCACTCAACTCCCAGCATCTGTCCCCCTCAGCATCTCTGTGTGTCATCCACAGTCCCCCCTCCGTGTCCTCCCTCAGCTCCCAGCCTCTGTCACCCTCCGGCCCCCACATTGCCCCTCCAGCTCCCCTCAGCCTCTAGGTGTCATGCCCTGAAAAGACCCTAAAAAACCCTAAAAATTCCCTTTGAACCCCTAACCCCAACCCTCAAAATATCCTAAAACCCCTACAAAATCCTAAAAATAGTCTTAAAATACACTAAAAATACCCTAGTTTAAAAAAACCCCAGAGCCCACACTTTACCTCTCAGCTGCCCCCCAACCTCTGTGTGTCACCCTACAGCCCCCTCCCCTCAGCCCCCCACCCCTTGGGGACACCCTACAGCCCCCTCCCCTCAACCCCAAGCTCCTTGGGGACACGCTGCAGCCCCCTCTCCTTGGGGACACTCTGCACCCACAGACGTTGTCCCCACCTTTTTTATTCGAGTGCTGTCCTGCTCTGATGGCTGCACTGTCCCCCAGGTGTTGGGGCTCCTACCTGCTGCTGCAGGGGCGGGGCATAGATGGGGGGACAGGGGGTGGGGGAGCAGCAGGGTGAGGGGAGGGTTAGGAGGGGGGAACTGTAAGAGACGGTCCCAAGTTTCCCTCATTTGCCTCACGATGGTCTCAAGGAAAGAAACTCAGATCTCGAGGAAACTCAAATCAAAGTCCATTCACTTTGGACAGGGGCTCTGGCCTGGTCAAGGCAGACGCCTGCCAAGCGATTGTTTGCTGGTGTGCCTGTTGTATCCCACCGTACTGCACGGTGCTGCTCCAGGCAGGTACTGGTGAGTAATGGTACATCCTGCACATTTACACCTGCTTCTCAGGACAATGGTTCCCCTCCACACAATAGTACTGCTCAGCTTATCACTTTGGCCAGATGCGACTCGTTTTAGCAAAAAAATATAAAGAGTAACTTTCCTGCAAAGGACTTTTGAGATCTCTCTCAAAAGAGATCTCTCTCAAAAGAGATGCCTTGAGGACATCATCTCTCCATTGGTAGCTATACCCCTCTTTCTCTCTCTTTTTTACTTTATTTTCCTTAACTCTCTCTCTCTTTCTCTGTCGCATAATTGTTGTTGGCACTCAATAAAAGTGCATTGCTGTGATTAAACTGAAAGTCCCCTTTGCTGTGTGTCTTTTGCACTTTGAGATCGGGAAAATGAACCATCACGACCCCCCTGTGTACTAGCAGATAGTGACATTAAATTGGCATATGGACAGGATTCTGATAGACAGAAGGGGTTGCAGGTAGTGTGTAGTCTGTAATAGGGGAAGGATGTTTCGCTCCAGCCACACCTAGCTGGCCACCTCGAAAGAGGTGAGCTTGTCTAGAAAGCAAGGGGGCTGACTCGAATTTCCCACACACTGCACACACCTAGGTGAAAAGCACCCCCAGACTCATTTGAGGGCTCTGTCTTCAGAATTTCACAATAGATCTCTTGGTGCAAAAGGTAGGACTGTTTTGTTTTGTTGTTGTTTGTGTGAATTGTGACTGCTTGGTGTAGCCAAGAAACAACCAGAGATAAGTAACTGAAGGTGCACCTCCCAAGCAGCCTTGGTCTCTTCACCCACACAGGGAAGTGAAGGGAGACACAGCCTTGCTGTGTGTCTTTTGCACTCTGAGATTGGGAAAATGAACCATCAGGACCCCCACTTGTGCTAGCAGATCATGACAGGAACTCTCTGCCAGCCATGAGCACCTGGACACGAACACTGGCAATTTTCCATGGGAAAATGGGGGAGTTACCCATAATTCAAACCTATTAAACAGCATTATCATCGCTTTCCTGTTCCATTTAAACAGGGAAATAATGGTAAATGGGGATTCCCTGCCAGATGATATACCTAAAAGCATGGAAGAGGAAGGGTTTCCTTCAACTGAGACCATTCAAATTGCAAGAAAATGGGAAGCTGCCTCAATTTGATCAAAAATTATTTCACAAATTATGGAAAAGGAAGTTCTACCCCTCAGTATTGATAGGAATGAGGGATTTGTCTTTACAAACAAGGTGTGGGTCTGATGGTAGATAAAACTAGTACTGAGAGATAAAGGGAACAATAGGAAGGATTCCACTGATTGATGAAAGGAAAAAAGGTATTTGCCTTACAAACAAACTGTAGGTATGGAGTGTTAGATGCCTCCTGCAAACTGACATCAGTAACCTGGGGGGGTGAGCTTTGTTTCACAGAGAAAAAGACCCCCATTCATGTTCCTGTCCCTGGAGCTGGGAAGGGGCTTCTGCTGCTAAAATTTTGCACGGATCAGGATGGCTCCTGGAACCAAGCTGCCACCACCTAGAAGCCTGTTTGCCTTTGGAGTGTTAAACGTCTCCTCCAAACTGACATCAGGAACCTGGGGGGGTGAGTTTTGTTTCCCATGGAAATGGGCCACTTTACATGTATAGGGTCTGAGCACCAGGGATGTAAGGTCTGCGCTTCCTTAAGACCCTAGCTGCTGCTACCAAGAAGCCTACTGCCTTTGGAGTGCCAAATGCCTCCTCCAAACTGATGTCAGGAAACTGGGGGGATGAGTTTTGTTTACCATGAAAAAGGGCCCCCTTTCCTGTCCAGGGGCCTGTGAAGGGGAATGGGTTTCTGCCTACTAAAGTTCATAACGCTGCAGGGTTTCTCCCAGACCAAACTGGTACCACCTAGAAATCTGGCTGACTTTGGAGTGCCTAACACCTCTTCCAAACTGACATTGTTTGTGCTGAAGCAGAGGACAATTTGCCTTCATGAGGATGTAAGTGTGATTGGTTACAAAAGGTGAAGAACGGAGCCACAACGAACAGGACTATGCTGAGTGCAGAATACCGAATTGCAAAAGTCCAGCAAGAACAGCTTGTTCACAAAGTCTGAAGAGATTCGTCTTGCTGCTTGAAAAAGTAAACCACTGTTATTTGACTTCATCACACAACTTGGAAGTTAGCTTGCTTTTAAACTCTTACTTTTGTAGAATCTATGATTAACCTGTCCATAGATTACCCAGAAAGACACACCAAAACAGAAGGTTTTGTAGTATGAATCATTGAAGTATGCCTTCCTCAAGCAGTCATGAAACTATGCATGTCAGATTTTGCCCTTGTATCTTCTTTCTCCGATAGACATGATGTCATAATGTCCACTCTCGAGCTCCATTTCCAACTTTCAGCCACTCCTCTCAGAATAAAAGTCTAAAGTAAAAGCAGGTGTACGGCTGCATGGTCCACTTGCCGCACATCAGCTTCCTCAAAGTCACAGATGCACCTTATCCCTCCTTTCCTCCACTGCATCTATCGTTGTTTTGCCTGGTTCTTACTGCATAAACTAAGCACAATTGGTTCCACAGAGGGCTGGAATAAGAATAGGTAGCAACACAAGTAGCTCTCATTGAAAAGCTTCCTTATGACCGCCAACGTGAATTCGGAAGCCATGGTCCTCTGGCAGCCAGCACACTGCGCCCACCAGCTCCATGCTCTGTGGTGTCTTTCTATGCCTTTTGCAGTCTGCCTCCTTCATTCTCCTGGAGGAAAAGCGTGTTCATCTTTTAGCACAGATCACTTAGTCAAGCACATTCCTGGCCTGATCCCATTCGTGTGGGGGCAATGTGGGCAAGAGCTCCACTGTGGATCCTGGATCTTGGAGACCAGCAGCATGTGCTCCTGTATGTAGCAAGAAGAAGAGGAATCGTTTCATTGTTGGCTTAGCAGTTTATAAGCTGGAAAAGTAAGGCAATTGCAGCACGGCCTTTTAGAACGTTTTCTGTGTGATCAGCTGCTTAACATGCAACTCACACACACTGAACTGCATGCACCTCCCTGGCGATACGCTCTTTCTCTCAAGCTCTGTGTACCCTCCTACCCTCTCCCTCGCAGAGATTGCAACCCACATTTAAAACATCCAGCAGCCACTTGCAAAAAACAGTCCTACAACAAAAAAACAGTTCTGGTCTTCAGTCTGTAAACCAGACAAAGCACACCAGTGTGTTGCAATTTCCTTTTCAACTGTATATTCAGCATTAGAACATTTCCTCAAAGTGGTGGAGTCAGACTGAGAGATGTACTAGGACAGACAGCATTTGCTGCCCTATCCTTTTCCCTCTGAAACCTGACCACAGCTCAATCATACACTTTCACACACTTTCACAAACTTTCAGTGTTTTTGAGTCTGGGCAGATAGAGATCATATAGATGGAAGTGCCAGGACAGAGAGAGGGATGTTGGGGTGTTACAGAGAGGGTGACTTTGGGGCTGCCCAGCCACTCTACCAGCTCATCAAGGAAAGAAAGACAGTGTTCCAGAAGGGGATGAGCTGGGAGGGAAACGCAGTGGAATCATCCAGTTAAGGCCCCAGTCTTACACAGAGGTACAGACAAGCCCACCGTGTGCATCCCTGGGAGAGAAGTCCAAAGGCTCCTGTAGCACCAGTAGCCTCAGGACCATGAGGGGAAGGTGAAGGGGAAGGGATAGAGAAGGGGGAGAGAAGAGAAGATCAAGACCAAGACAAGACTGCATATCCAGTCCTTACCAGAACCTGGAGCCTGAAATCTGGTGTTTGCTGGCACCAAATTTCCCAGAGCTGGCACAGCCCAACTTCAGCATTTTGCTGGCACAGAAAGCCAACATCTGGCAATTTCTTGGTGCCAGCACCAGCACAGCCCAGATCTGGTAACTTGCCAGTGCCAGGACTCCAGATCCAGAAAATTGCCAGTGCTGGTACCACCCAGATCTGGCAATTTCCTGCTGTTGGGGCACTCAGGGAGTCTGGCTGAGCAGGAGAGGTGACCCTGAGCCTGGAGCTTTCCTTGGCCGGAGCAATCCCAAGGAACCAAGTGTCTTTTGTCAACACAGCAGGGCTTCATGGAACCCAAGTCACCATTTTGGCTCCATGGCTTTTCATTGAAGAAGCTGACATTTATAAGACATTCAGGCATTATGGAACCCAGGTACCACAGGGACACTGCCATTGCTCGTGGAAGCAAGTGCCCATTATGGGACAGCCATGGAACACAGGAGACGGTTGTGATGCAAGAGAATCTCAAGACACTAAGGCTGTATTGTGACAGAAGGCTGGGGTTTATAAAAAATATTTTTGTGTGTCTCTGTTGCTGGCTGTTTTCCTGACCCTGAGAATGTACAGTTTTGTTTCCCCAGCCAGAGATTTTTAAGGAATGGTCACAAGCCATCTCTTCTTATGTTCTCTTCATTGTTTATTATTTCTTATCATTACATTGTGTTCCTGACCATCAGAGATCTTCACTGTAGGTCAGTCCAAGGCACAAAACCCCGAATCCCACCCACACAGAGTGGTGTCTACATTTTATACTACAATCTACGTAATCAGAATTTATAATACTTCCCCAATAACTATTATCCATGTTAGAAAGTTAACTTCCACTCTAAACCAACTATAACGTGCCACCTCACTGCAGGATATGGAGGCAGATGAGGAAGAAGGAGAAAGCCCAAAAGCCATGTGGTTCCTTCATCTTGTCTTCACCTGCTCACCATCCTAAAACCCCCATATATCTAAAATTCTCACCCTGTGATAAAACTACACACTATTCTACTATCACATTTTGATAGTAGTGGCACCTGGGAGGCCACTGTGCTGCAAATGAATCTGATGGAAGCAAGTGTCCATTGTGACGAGCTGGGCCTCATGGCACTCAGGAGACCAGTGTGATGCAATGCAAGCTCTAGGAACCAATACACATTCTTGAAAACTATGTTTCATTCCAGAGCCTAAAAGCCCTTTTTCCATGAACAAAGGTTAGAAACACTGTCAGTGATCTTAAAATCTCTTAAATACGCAAAGAAATATTTCTCATAATTCCAGACTCCAACACAGAAGGTCACCATGGAACCAAGGAGACCATTGTGAGGCACTGGAACCTCATTGAACAAAGAGAAAGCTGTCAACGCCACAGGACCTCATGGAACCCAGGTGCCAATCGGACGTTTCCAAGACTCATGCACTAAAGGGGCCGTTGTGACACAGCTGGGCCTAATGGAACACAGAAGAACATTGTTAGACAATGGAATCTCATGGAGGCAAGTGTCAGCTCTTGTACAGTGGGCCCTCATGGAACCCAGGAGACCACTTGAAACAATGGAATCTTGGGGAAAAAAGTTTCAATTTTGAGCAACACGGGGCTTCATGGAACACAGCCAGACCACACAGATAATGTTATGTACATGGAATTCAGTGTCCATTGTGAGAGAGCACAACCTCGTGGAACTCAACAGAGCATTGTGACATCATGGAATCTCATGGATGCAAGGCTCTACTTTAAGCAAATCCTCATGGGACACAGGTGCCACTGGGAATCGGCCAGGTGTAGCAGAAACAAGGCTCCATTATTGTACAGCATGGCTTCATGGCAACTAGGAATCCACTGTGATGCAATCCAATCTTTGGGAACCAAGAGTCAACTGCAAACACAGCAGAGTCTCATGGAACACAGGTTCGAGTTGGATATTACCAGGGCACATGGAACTCAGTGTCCATTGTGACAGAGTGCAACCTCATGGAACTCAGGAAAACATCGTGATGCAATGGAATCTCATGGCTCAAAGGCTCTATTTTAGCTAAGCTGAGCCTCATGGGACACAGGTGCCAGTGGGATGTTGCTAGACCTAGCAGAAACAAGGCTCCATTATTGCACAGCATGGCCTCAGGGCACCTGGGAGGCCACTGTGCTGCAAAAGAATCTGATCGAAGCAAGTGTCCATTGTGACAGCAGGGCCTCATGGCACTCAGAAGACCAGTGTGATGCAATGCAAGCTCTAGGAACCAACAGCCAACTGCAAACACAGCAGGGCCTCATGGTAGACAGGTGCCACTTGGATATTGTCAGGGCAGGTGGAATTCAGTCTCCATTGTGACACAGCATAGCCTCATGAATAACAGTAGAGCACAGTAACACCACGGAATCTTGAGGAACCAAGTGTAAATTGTAAAGTCAGCCAGGCCTTATGGAAACACTGGGACATCACCAGCCTTAGTAGAAACAAGGATCCATTACTGCACATTATGGCCTCAGGGCACCTGGGAGGCCACTGCATTGCAAAGGAATCTGATGGAAGCAAGTGTCCATTGTGACATAGAAAGGCCACATGAAACTAAGGAGACAACTGTGATGCAATGTAATCTCTGGGAACCAAGTGGCAACTGCAAACACTAACCCTAACTCAAACCCTAACCCTAGCCCTAACCCCTAACTGTAACCCCTAACCCTAACCCCATACCCTAAACCTCTGCCCTCCTTCATCACCACTGCCGCACCACCCTTGTCCTCACACCACGAAGCACTGCAAGCAATACTGCACTGCAAGCTGGAGGTTGAGATCTAGGTTGTGCTCAAGCATGCTGGAAAATACATTTCTGAGGAGAGAGGTCCTCCTAAAACACAATTTTGCATTCTTTCCCAAAGTTCATTTTTAGCCTGCCACCATCTTGGGAAGGACAGCTTGACTCACATGCCACCATCTTGAATGTACCTGTAGTGATTTCTGGCCATTACTGCCATCTTGGGTGTAACGTGATGCAATTTCTGGTAAACCCTCACCATCTTGAGAGTAGTGCTATGGGTTTGTTCTGGATCCACCAAATCAACTGTTATGGCACATGACTTCCTGTCATGCTTGCCACCTTGAAGATGGACTGATGCCAATTCCTGGCTCCTCTACCATCTTGAGCACATTATCATCATGTAATAACAGAATCACTATACTGAAAGAGACCTTTAAGATCATATGTCCTAATACCACCTCAACTAAACCATGGCACTGAGTGCCATATCCAGTCGTTTTTTAAACACATCCAGGCATGGTGACTCCACCACCTCCTTGGGCAATACTGATTCCAGTACTTTATTACTCTTTCTTTTTTCCAAATATCCCACCTATATTTCCCTTGGTGCAGTTTAAGAATGTGTCCTCTCATTCAGTCAGTTATTGCCTGGAAAAAGAGACCAACAACCACCGAACTAAAACCACCTTTCAGGTAGTTGTAGAGAGTGACAAGCTCACCTCTGAGTCTGCTTTTCTCCAGCCTAAACAACCCTAGCTCCCTCAGTGGGTCCTCACAGGACTTGTGTTACAAACCCTTCAAGTCATGTGAGCTCCTGCAGCCAAAGGCCCATGGCACATGGCAACAGCCCTGCTCCTCCTTAGGCTAACTGCAACCCTCATCCACCACTGCCGCTGCAGCCGGGTCCTGTGCCCCGTGCTCCCAGGCACCACATGTGCACTAGGGCCAGCAGAAGGTAGCGGCAGGCATGGAAAAAGCCACAGTGACACGCCAAAAAGTCACAGTCTGTGTGTACATTTCTTAGTTGCAGTACCGCCTTTTAGCTGCAGGTGACACTACTGAGTCATTAAATAGCATATATGCACAGTACCTCGTGCTTATCACCAGGTGGCAGCAGCGATTTAAATGCCAACCAAGATCTCTTCTAGCGACACACAAAAAAGCTCTGAATACACGGAGCTATTTCTATTGCCTTCATAGAGATCATATTTTCTCCCATTTTCAAGCTCTTTCTCGTTTAAATTATATATACAAATGGTACATTTGAATTTTTAAACCCTATATATCTGTAGTTAGAATTTCTTATACTTTTAAGATCCTGCATATAGAACAGTAGATAAAAGGTTGTATTTGGAAATAATTTTTTATTAAAAATATATATATGTGTGTTTGTGTGTGTATCAAATATAAGAGAAGATACCATTTTTAACGGCTGTAACTACTACCCTGACCATTACTCCTTACAACTACACTTAACTTGGCAACTGAATGTCTCAGGAATAGTTCATAGGCAGCTCCAGGAGCCCAAAGCCAGCCAGAGCCATAACTCCTGGAAGCTTTCATCTTGTAACAACTCTCCAATTTTCACAATTTTAGGAGGCAGAATCCCACTTTTAGCCCCAGGAGTGAATTGTGAATGTCAGCTCTTTTCCATAGGAAGGAAAGCCCTGCAAACTCACTGTGTCATGGGCAGCTGAGACACAGCCCCCAGGAGTCCAAGGTCAGTCAGACCCTGGCAGCTTTCATGAGGAAGGAATCCCCTGATATTTTCAAATTTAGGAGGCAGAATCTCATCTTCAGATTAGGGCACCTCACCACTCATTGATGGCCTTTTTCCACATGAAGGAAAGCCTAGTAACCCAGTGTCTCATGGGCAGTTGTGCTCCAACCCAAACCATTCCATGATTCTATGATTGGTAATGCTTCAAGAAGTCCTGCTGGACAAGATCAGGGATAGGGATGCCACTGCAGGCAAGTAACTGCACCATCATTCCAGTGCCTGTGGCTGGGCATGGGTCAAAGGGCCCTTTCTAGGTTTGGTGAGAACACCCAGAAAACAAGTTGATCTTTCCTCCTGAATGTTTACAGCACAACACAGAAATTAAGTTGACACTAATCTAAATGCAGGTTTTATCTGGGTCTCCAACTGTCATGAGCTCCATCTATTTCCTGATGTTCAGTCTTTTTTGGTCAGTGCCCAGTCCCAATCCCCTACACTCTCCTCCCTGCCAGTACCCAGCACAATCAAGGACTGAGAGTCACCATCAAACACAGGGCAGCAGGACAGTTCAAGGGCACAGGCATAGCCCTGTGAACAGCCTTCTTGGTTATGAACACCCAGGATGTACATCTGGATCTGCACGCCAGCCCCAGAGCCACAGAAGTGATGGGCAGACATTGAGCCAATGACATCAGCCACTGTTTGTTCTAAGGCTACTCCTTCCACGTTACTGTGGGTCCCGTTGACTTTTACCATTCTCATCTACCAAAATATAAATATCCACTCTTGGTGTTTGCAAAGGCAGAGACATATATAGGAAGGTTTTTTCTAATGTATTACAAGCTATTCTTTGTACTGCATTCCCTAAATTCAATATGCGTTGCCTCTGTAAAACCCAGACCACCCCAACCAGAACTTAATCTCTCTTTATAAACCTGGCCACAGCATCTTGGATGTTGCACTCTTGGGTGTTCAGGGGAGTCTCTTTTGCTCCCCATCAAAACTCAGCTGAGATCTCTTGCGGGTCAGTCCATTTTCATTGTGGCAGTTGGCACAGTTTTTCTTCCTCAGGAATTCAGGAGCTTCTCTGGAAGTCACAGAATAAACCAAAGTGCCACACCTATAAAACAAACCAGTGGTCAAGCTGCAGAGGTGCAGTTTTGTGGCTGCACATCCCAGCTCTGGGCCTCCACAGCCTCATGTTTTAACAAAAAGCTGTAGGTTACTCCCCTGCTGCATCCATGCAAAGTATTCAAAGACTTTGTTTCTGCCGGTGCAATCCCTGAGGCTCATCTCTTATGTCCTCACAAATACCATATTCCCAGGAAAAGTAATTCCTGTTCTCACTCTCCATTCTCACTATTCCTCCTCCTCCTGAATTCAGCAATGCACACACTGCTATTGAAAAGACCTTTTGTTCTGTTTTCTGATTGTTAGACATCTTCTTCCTGGAACTCTTTCCTAAAAGTATTTTCCCAACAATTGCCACCACATCAGGATGGTCTTCAAATCAATCAGCAGCTGCCCCTCCTGGCTGGCCAACCTGACCCTGAAAGGATACATTATTAAAAACACCTCATGATTATCACAGAATTTTTAGGGTTAGGAAAGCCCTTTAAGACCATCCAGTCCAACTGTTCCCATAGCACTGCCAAGGCCACTGCTAACCCATGTCCCTCCCCGTGTGCCACATCTACACATGTGTTAAATCCCTCCACAGATGGTGATTCCACCACTGGCCTGGGCAGTCTGTGCCAGAGTTGGACAACCCTTTCACTGAAGCAACTTTTCCCCAATGTTCAACTTAAACCTCTGCTGAGACAACTTGAGACTGACTGTTCCCCCTCATGCCACTCCTTGATCTGTGGGAGCAGAGCCCAACCCTCACCTTGCTGCACACTCCCGTCAGGGAGTTGTGCAGAGCAAGAAGATTCCTTTTGAGCCTCCTTCTCTCTCCCCAGGTTCCTCAGCTGCTCCTTATCAAACGTGCTCTAGACCATTCCCCAGCTTGGCTGCCCTTCAATGGACACGCAAAGAAGGGCACACACACAGTGTCGGGACCAAGAGAACTTGGGAAAAAGGAAACATTGGAAAATGAATGTGAAAATTAAAATTATTTATTGCAAGGGCAGTCAGGTCTGAGCGGGCTGAAGGCCGCGCGTTAATGATGGGAATTGCTGGTGGCGCTCTGGCACTGCCCTGAAGTCACGTCCAAAGCACATCCCCTCTTCCCGCAGCCGCCGCCGATTTCTCCCGGTCCCCGCGGTCCCTGACGGCGAGGAGCCCCGCGCCGCGGACAGAGACCCCCGGGTGGGTGGGGGCGGCTGCGGAGCGGGCAGAGCCGGAGTCGGGGCCACCGCACAGGGCGGAAGCACCACCCCGAGCTCTTCTTCCCTCCCACTGCTCCGAGCCGGCCCCTCAGGGTGCTGCTGCCTGTCGCTTCGGCTCGGGCTTGGGGCCGCCCCCAGCCCGCTCCGGACAGCGCCGGCCACCAGCAGGAAGGAAAGTGTAGGGCACCGGGCGCTGACCGAACTTCCCGGGGAATCGGGCTCCGGGCCGGCTCCGTTGGCCCGGCAGGCGGCGAGTGCCGCCAGTGGGCCCCGTTAGGAAAAAGTTTTCCTTCTCTTCCCGCACCTCCCCTCCCCATCCGGCCCTGCGCGGCCGACATCGTGCTCTGCATCTGTATTTCAAAGAGTTTAATTTTAAAAATATTCTATTCAGTGCTAAAATAACTTTCCACTTCCACGCGCGGCCGCGCCTCCAGCTTCACCAGGCTCGATCACGGACTCGGCGGGACATGCAGTGGCAGCGGGGGGGGGGGGGGGGGGGGGGGGGGGGGGGGGGGGGGGGGGGAACAGCGGGTGTTGGGGGGGTGGCAAAGCCCAAAGGCGGGAGCGCCTCCCGGGGACTCCAGCACCCTGCTACTTCCTTCCCCATCCCGGGGATAGCGGGTACCTAGGCTGGGGCAAGGCCCCCAGCACAGGACAGCGGCTCCCCCTGTTCTGCCGGCTTCCCGGGACTGCAGATTCCCACCCTGGGGCAGGAGCTGTGCCCCGCGGCAGAGCTGAGGCCGGTCAGTACCTGCCTTCCGGGAGGGGAAAGCGCTCCCCTCTCTCCCAGCATGAATGGCTTAAACTAGCAGCTTATTGCACAGCGTCCCAGTGGGTCCCTGCCGGCCTCCCGTCACTGCCCCCCACACGCACCACCACCTGCTCCCACAACTGAGTGGACACATCACCCAGAGCAGGTGGAAGGTGGCTCTCCTGTTCCTAGCACCCAGGAGAGGGGCAGGCAGGGGAGCCACGAACAGGCAAACAGCATCTGCCAGTGTCCTGGGGATGGACCATGGAGAGCAGAAAGCCCCCAAACATGCAGCCCACCCAGCGGAGACCCCCAGCTCTAGGGCAGGGAGGAAGGAGAGAGGGAGCTAATAAATAGAGGCAAATTTGCAGGTACTGGCAGCAGCCCCATCCGTCAGGCAGGGCAGGGCAGGGAAGGGTGCTCTTGATGCGAGTGGTGAGAGCCCCAACACTGGGGAAGGGGCAGGCTGGAGGGAAGCACTGGTCCGGAGGGGGCCAGGCGGCTCTGCAAGGGGCTGGCAAAGGTGCCGGGCCAGGCAGGTTAGCTCTCCGAGGCCGTGTGGCACACAGAGTTCTGGTCAGCACAAAATCTCTTCAGAGGTGGTGCACTGGAGTCCTCCTCCTCTTCAGTTACCTGGAAGAGCCAGAGGTCATAGGCAGTGACACCAAGCTACACATACCTAGACAAGGCTGTGTCACACCATGGGGACACCCCAGGCTGTTACCTATGCACAGACCCCAGGGCACCAGGAAGGGGAAACCACTCCAGCCCTGGAGCCTGCCAGACTTGTCGTTTTCCCACACCCCCATATCCTTCCCTCACACTTCAACATTTGATCAGAAGCAGGGGATAAAGCTCTCAGAGGGCAACTTTGGGGTGAAGAGCAAGTCCATCCACCAAGATGCTGCTGCTACAAGAAACAGCAACAAGGCTCAAAAGGCAAATCTGAGTCCATGCACATTTAGAGGTGGTTTCAATCCCCCTTCCCTTACCTGAGTCTCAAGGGGGACTGGCTCTTCCTTTGTGAGAGTGGGAGGCTCATCTGCCACTTCTGAGGAAGGCAGGGAAGGCTCTGGGGAGAATAGGTGGGTCAACAAAAATGCAGACCCAGCACCCAGCTCAGTGCTGAGCCAGGACAGAACACCTAGCAAAAAAAGTCCCCAGTGCCCTGTCAGCTTCCAGCAGTGCCAAGGCCACCTACCGGAACACCAACAGCCCTGGAGGAACGTTCTCTGAGCCCATCCATCTGCCTCCTCCCCTCCCAGCCCAGCACCCACCTTCCAGGGTCTCCTGCCCCAGGGTGGGAGGCTGCGAGTCATCCGTGCGGAAGTCGGATGTCTGGGCAGGACTCATGGACTCGCTCTGCTGAGGACTGGGGCTGGAGTTGGGACTGCTGTCGACCTTGAGCTGGTACACGTCAGACAGGGAGCTCTGGTTGCTGTTTTCATCTGCAGAAACAGCACCTGGTGAAGAAGAGCACCTTGACCCAGTGGCACAGGCAGCCCAGGGTGCCACTGAAAGCTGGGTCTTGCCGAGAAGGCAGAGCACAGTCAGAGAGTTAAACAGGGGATACACTGTTCCCCATCAGCCCAAGGGCTGTCAGGCACAGGACTATTCTCCAGAACACAGTGGGAATCATATACACAACTGGGAGAGGGAATGCTCTTGCCCTGGGAATGAGCACTGCCAAATCCCACATCAGCAGCTTGCGAGGGCCCTGGGTATCTGACGGCAGGAAATTCCGGCCATGTACCAGGGTTTTGTTCCTTTTCTGTGAAGCAACACAAGGGTTAATGCTCAGCACCTGTCTCCCTATGAGGAGGCAGGCCTGGCACACCCCTTCCCAAACTGCAGACCTGCAACATAACCCCACCGCATCTCCTGGAAGTGCCAGCACATTCCTGATTTTCCTTAGCCATATGGAGAGCGGGGCCTGGGCAGATGTGTACTCTACTTCAGCAGTGAGTCTGTCACTGTCAGAGCCTCTCCTGGCTGTACCACAGTGCTCAGACCAAGAGCAAGGCTAGGGACATCCTTTGCCTCTTCACCTTAAGGTTCATGGAAATAACTGTTGGAAAAGCAAGCCTGGCTGCAGGTGGCTACTGGCCTCTCCTCAGCAGAAACTGGAAAGGGGGGATCAGGAAACCCCACTCCTCCAGCTGGCTGTGAAGGTTCCCACAGAAGATACCAGAAACAGCCCATTAACACTCTCTAACAGCAAAAATGAACAATTTGGACAGGGACAATTCAATTGTGGATCAACTCAATTCCACAGCTCAACTCTATAACTCTCCACTCCATGCCAGTGCTCAGAGGCAAGCACTGCTCTTCCAAATACAGGCAGCACACAGAACCAGCCATGTCCCAGCTGCTGTACAGCCTTGGACTCTTTCCCCACATTGAAGGGAGCACAGCCAGACTCACCTTGGAACTCCAGAAGGAGGGAGGAATTGGCAGAGGTGTCAGCCGGGAAGCCATTGGGTTCTCGGGCCGTGCTGCTACTCGATTTGGATTTCTCTTTCTTGAGGAGGAGAGAAAGAAAAGCACAAACACAATGTCAGAGAAACACATGCTGCTCTAGAGGAGCCATCCTGCTTTCTGTCTCCAGAAGCCCAGAGGGATATGCTTAAGCTGGTCTTTTCCCTTGACTTTGGGAGCATATTCCTAAGTGAGAGGTAAAACTCTGTGAAGGGAATGTAAAGCAGGAAAGAGAGGAGAAGCTGACAGAATCTAGGAATGGCACCAAGTCATAAAGCAAGTCCTTGGAGGAGTCAGGCAGAGAGTCTTAGGGGGAGCAGGAGGGGGCTCAAGGAAGCTCAGGGGGCTTGGCAGGAGCTTGACAGTTATGGAAGGGCTCAGGTCGGCTGAAGGGGCTCGTTGGGGCTGGGGGGGGAAGGCCAAGAAGGCTTGACAGGGGCTCATGGGGCTTCAGAAGGGACTTGGTGGGGTTTGGGGGTCAGCTTGGGATCAGGGGCTTGGGGGAGGCTCAGGGGATCTCGACAGGGCAGGAGGGGCTCGGTGGGGCCTCAAAGGTGCTCAGCAGGCCTGGCAGAGCTCAGCGGGGGCTCGGGAAGGGCTCAGAGGTCGACTCGGAGGGGACTCACGGGGGGTTGGTGGCATTCGGTGGAACTGGGAACCTCGGGGGGCCTCGGTGGTCGGTAGGGCTGGGGGAAGCTCAGCGCTCAGATTAAGGGGGGGTATTAAGGGGGGTAGGGAGGCTGTGGGCAGTGGCTCCCGGCTCGTCTCCACGCGCGGTACCCACCTCCTTACTGTCCGCCACTGGTACCCACTTGAATATCCGCAGGGACGTGTCGCCCACCGTCACCCACTTCTTCTCCCTGCGGTACACACCGCTGACGGGCCGGACCGGGCCTGGGCCACCATGGCAACAAACCCCACCACCTCGCCACGCTCCGGTTGGCCCGGAGGAACGTCAGTTCAGCACCCCGCACCCCTTCCCCCGTCCCCCGCCCCGTGATTGGCCGGAACAACCGCCCATCACGACCGCTTCCGTCCGCGCCCCGCTCCCATTGGCCGCCGCCCCCCCGCCCACACCCGCTGGTTGGGCGCGCACTCCCGGGTCGCACCCCGCGGCGCGGTGATTGGCTGTGCGCGTGCGGGGCCCTCCCCCCCACGGGCCCACACTCCACCATCTCCGGACGCTCTCTAATGGCTGCCATCAACCTCTTTGATGTCATCCTTGGCGCGCTGCGGTCTCGGCCCGCCCGAGCGCCCTCGACATGCTCGCGCACCCCTGCAGCACCGGCCCCGTTGCTCGCAACCCGCCGCCGCCCCGGCCCAGCGCACGCGCCTGCGCGCCGCGCCCGCGCGCTGCGCGTTCTGCGTCACCAACCACACGCCCGACCCGCCCGCGGCTGCTGCGTGCTGCGCGACCGCACGCCGCCCCGCAGCGGTCACGGAACGATGCTCCTGCGAGGTGACGGTGCGCCGCCATCTTTCGCCTTGGAGAAGTCGCGGCCGCCGTGCAACCTGAGGTCACCGTGGAGCCCCTGGGGCCGGGAATGGGGCTACCCTAAGCCACTGCAACAGAATCTCCACCGTTTAGGGTCAAGACTGAGCGTTGGCAGCTCCCCTGAAAAACAAACCAAGCAACCAAAAAAACTACCTCCCCAAATGCACAGAACTCCTGTTTCTAAGCTCAGAAAACTGTAGGCTTGCCTTAGCAATCAGTTCCATGAATATTGATGATCCAAGCCCAGACAGGAAAACAACACGAGCATGCATTGGGGAGACACCACGTCCCCAGCCCTGTCCTGCCCATCATGGATCAACGCAAGAAGGACCAGTGCACTCTTTTATTACTGGCAATTCACATTTTTTATGACAAAAAAAAAAAAAAATCCCCCAGGCAGACTGCCTTCTGCTACTGCCCTTGCCATATATGGCAGCCAATGCTGCTTTGCGAGCACGCTCAGATCTGCTGCTCCAGCCTCTCCCCGCGTGGCGTTGTTTCCAGTCTTTTTCAGCATGGCCTCCATCTCATCTCCTCCACACGGCACGGTGCCCAGCCGTGTTGTGGAAAACCGGATAAACGCGGTCCCGCAGGACACACATAGCGGCCAGTGGTGTCAAAGGCAAGGTCGGTGATACAGTTGCTGTCACATACCAGAAACGCTCCTCCCCTCAGCCGCGCCGTGTTTGACAACCACGCTGGTCTGTGCTGCCCGCCACAGCAACCGTGGCGACCGTCAGGGGAAAGGGCAATGCGCAGGGGCTTCAGCACCGCACATCTGCCCTTCAGAAGCAGGTATGGTTCCTGCGCTTCTTGTACTCCACATCTGTGTCCCAAACTTCCTGTGCCATCCTTTGACACGGTTGCCATCCTGCAGCCAACAGAAATCACTGTGATGTGTGGAACAGGCGCGACCTCTTACCCTGCCCTGGCCCATGAAACCAGGAATCCTCTGTGAGAGTGATCTTTAGGAGGGTGAGGTCTTATACACACAATTTTGTGTTTCTCTTCTCAAAGCAAAAAGGACCACTAGACCACGCCTTGCTCCAGCCCCTTCCAACTCACCTTGAACACTTTCCAGGAATGGGGCAAAGCCACATCTTCTCCTGGGCACCCTGTGCCAGGGTCTCACCGACCCTCACAAACAGGCTTTCTTCCTGAATACCATCTAACACACCTCTCTGTCAGCCTGAATAATTTCCCCTTAATGTTGTCAGTCTAAGCCCTTGTAATAGTCGCTCTCCATCTCTTCTTTGTCATTTCCCTTTTAGGTCCGTGAAAGCCCCAATTACATAACTGCAGCCTCCTCTTTTCCATGCTGAGCTTCCAGTTTCTCTCACTACCCCTTCCAATGCAGAGCTGCTCCTTCCTGTGACATCTTGATGCTTCCTCCGCAGCTCCATGTCCTTCCTGTGTGGAACCCCAGAGCTTAGTCTGTCCACCTGATGGGGCATAGGGTCAGAATTCCCTCTCCCTTGCGACCCACACCTGGTATCATCAACTCATGGGAGTTCTTGCTGGGTCATGTCCAGCTCTCACCCATCACAGCTCCCCCAGTCTTCTCCCTCCGCATCTGTCACATCCCCAGCCTGTATTGATACCAGGGTTGCGGTGGGGGGGGGGGTTTGTCCCAGTGCAGCAGCACAAGCACTTGGTCTTGTTAAACCCACATGACATTCCTATGAGCTGGGATACACAAGCCAGATTTGGCTCCCCAGGGCAGTGTTTACTCCCGCCCTCCCCAGCTCATTGGTGCAGCTGTGAGCCCTGGAAGAGTATAGCTTGCATGTCCTGATGGTAACTCAAGAGTTAACACCACATATACCTCCTGGAAGCATTGGAAAGGAAAAGGATTTGTACCCCATTCAGTGTTCTTTTCAACTCCAAAAGCCCTGGTCACCTCCTTTAAGAGCCTCCATTCGTGCTAAACCACACCTCCCCACTTCAACATCGGGACAAAAGCCACAGGAGTCCACCAACCTGCGTTAGGGAACAGCAGAGACACAGTTGCCTCTTACAGGGACCTGAGCTAGGCAGGGCCACAGCTCTGCTACCTTACTCCTGCCTCAAGTCTGGTCAGCTGAAATTCCACTTTTCCCTGAAACTGGCTTGGGTGAAGGACACTAAGAAGGGCCAACCAGAACAACCCATGCAATGAAGAAACTCTCCCTTTAAGTAAAGCTAAATGTTTTGATCCGCAAACTCCCACGACCAGGAGCAAGTCCAATCAACGCTTACAGCAGCAAGTGATTTTCCTGATAAACAGATCTCCCAGAATAAAACCTTATTTTATACTTAACCTTTAAAAGTCAGACACGTTCAAAATGCTGTTTTCTTGCATTGGCCATTTGCTCTGTCCCACCCTCCACCCTGAGACGCAAAGCTGTCTCAGGTTACCACACAGCAGCACTCAGGCAGGATGGCAACACGTGAGATTCCTGATCCTCTTCATCGCTCCCTCTCCCAGGGGCCAATACCTTTGGAAATGTGAACCCGCAGAATTGTATTATAATACACTTACTTCTAATGTCTCAACTTAGCTATCCTTGTGCTAACGCCGCCCATAATCCTGCCTGTCACTCCCCCCCACAAGTGCGACACTGTGGCATAGGTCTGTTTCATCGGTTGGTATTATGCTGCCAGACTTCTCCCTTTGGGCTCCAATCAGATGTGGTGTCACTGAAGCTTCATGATTACTTCCCTGGGAAAAAAACAGAAATATTAGTAGAGCCCCCATACTAACACGCCACAGACTCATGAATGTCCCAGGACACCTCGCCCTGCAGCTGGAAAAAAAACAGCAGCGCACCAAAATCCAAGATTGTAAGTCCCCTAGGGACAAAGTAAGAGCAGCATCAGAGACTTACGCTCCTGGTTATGCCTCAGATACTCCCTGACTCCTGAGCTGGCATCGCATGCACTGAGCCCATGTGTTCCCTTGTACTCATGTCTCTGAAGGCCCACAAGCACGTGCAGCACACTGGACTGTAGCAACACAGGAAACCAATCCCACTCAACCTCAGTTGCCTGCACACCCCCAATCCGCTCGAGGATAGCACTTTTCAATCGTGGATATTAGGTACGGCAGCTGAATCCCAGTCACTAACCAGCAATATCCAATGATTGCTGATTGTGCCCATGCTGGACTCCTGCTTGTTTTCCCATTTGCCAACTCAGCCCAGCGGGAGTTGCGCTGTTTACCTTCCAGCAACTTTTGCGGTTTAAGTCTTCTTCACTTTTCACAGCACCAGTCTCAGTTGACATCTTCCTGCTCCCTATTACAGAGGTAACCATATCCACCTGCTTCAACGCCACTGACACATACCTGATGCTCAATCCACAATCCCTCACCACTAAAAACTAATTTTCCATCCACCCACCCTAACTGTTCGAATGATCCCGGAGTTTTGAGATATACATAGAACTCACTAGAGAGATTTCTGCTGGTTAAAGAGAGACTGGTGCCCAAGAACATATCCTCTCAATATTTGATACCATACCTCTTTGCAACACATCCCTGAAAAGGTAAATAAGAGACTTTGCATATCGGGTGCTAGTTACAGGACATATTGGTGTGAGAACGGCACCCTTTGGTTCAGTTGGTAGCAAGTTAAGTAAAAAAATAACCTACAAACTACAGATTTCATACTGGTGCGGACACCACCCTGAGAATAGCAAAAATTCCACACTTGAATCCATTAGCTTAACAAGGAATTCAAAAAAAGCCCCCCTTTGGATCGGGAAGCGGGAGGGTCAGCTCCTTTCCATACCTGTCTCTCCATCCTATTTAATGCAGACCTGTGCTTCTTGGAAGTCCCCAGAGTCGCAGTGAGGTTTAGCTGCCATCAGCCTTCTTGTCATCTTGTAGACCGAATATCTCACCATTGCAAGCACAGACAATGAAAGCCTGTGGAGTACATACTTTGAAGCCCAGCTCAGCCAGGTCACTCAGGGGCACCTGGGAAGAGTGCTATGCGTCAGGAAAAAAATTCCGAGGGCCAAAAACACCAAGTTCTCTCCTGCTGTATTGGCCACTGCAACACTGAATGAAAAAAAATTGTTGGGCATTTATTATCCACATAATGAAATGGAGATCCCGTCCCTCTCCTTCTAAAAGATCACTTCAAAAAATCCAAAACTACTTTTCCCCAATTTTCCCACCGTAGCGCGCTCCCCTGACCACCAGAGACCTAGGAGCACATTCCAACTCCAGAATCAGCTGGCCGTGACCTCTCACCAGGCACCTTCATGGGGGTCAGCAAGCGG
>JAGMWU010000021.1:3311560-3410354 GCA_018697195.1 Certhia americana | reverse complement strand
GGAGATAGGTAGCTAATAACATACTAGGCAAATTTGCAGGTACTGGCAGCAAGCCCCATCCGTCAGGCAGGGCAGGGCAGGGAAGGGTGCTTTGATGCGGGTGGTGAGAGCCCCCCACTGGGGAAGGGCAGGCTGGAGGGAAGCACTTGTCCGGAGGGGGCCAGGCGGCTCTGCAATGGGCCTGGCAAGGTGCCGGGCCAGCAGGTTTAAGCTCTCCGAGGACCGTGTGGTCACACAGAGTTCTGGTCAGCACAAAAGCTCTTCAGAGGTTGGGGCATCTGGATCCCTTCCTCTACTACTTACAGTTACCTGGAAGGAGCCAGAGTTCATAAGCAGTGACACCAAGCTACACATACCTAACAAGGCTGTGTCCACACCATGGGGACACCCCAGGTGCTGTTACCTATGCACAGACGCCCAGGGCACCAGGAAGGGAAACCACTCCGCCCTGGAGCTGCCAGCTGGTCGTTTTCCACACCCCTATATCCCTTCCCGACACACTTCAACTTTGAATCATAAGCAGGGATAACGCTCTCAGAGGGCAACTTTGGGGTGAAGAGCAAGTCCATCCACAAGATGCGCTGCTACAAGAAACAGCAACAAGGCTCAAAAGGCAAATCTGAGTCCTGCACATTTAAGAGTGGTTTTCAACATCCCCCTTCCCTTACCTGAGTCCTCAAGGGGATACTGGCTCTTCCTTTGTGAAGTGGGAGCTCATCCTGCCACTTCTGAGGAATGCAGGGAAGGCTCTGGGGAGAAATAGGTTGGTCAACAAACATGCAAGCGACCCAGCACCCAGCTCAGTGCTGAGCCAGGACAGAACACCTAGCAAAAAAAGTCCCCAGTGCCCTGTCCAGCTTCCAGCAGTGCCAAGGCCACCTCCGTAACACCAACAGCCCTGGAGGAACGTTCTCTGGCCCATCCATCTGCCTCCTCCCCTCCCAGCCCGCACCCCCTTTCCAGGTCTCCTGCCCCAGGGTGGGGGGAAGGCTGCGAGTCATCCGTGCGGATCGGATGTCTGGGCAGGACTCATGGACCTCGCTCTGCTGAGCCTGGCTGGAGTTGGGGACTGCTGTCGACCCTTGATCGGGTACACGTCAGACAGGGAGCTCTGGTTGCTGTTTTCATCTGCGGAAACAGCACCTGGTGACGAAGAGCACCTTGACATCGCAGTGGCACAGGCAGCCCAGGGTGCCCACTGAAAGGCTGGGTCTTGCCGAGAAGGCAGAGCACAGTCAGAGAGTTAAACAGGGGATTTACACTGTTCCCCATCTAAGCCCAAGGGCTGTCAGCACGTACGATTCTTCCAGACACAGTGGGAATCATATACACAACTGGAGAGGGAATGCTCTTTGCCTGGAATGAGCACTGCAAATCCCACATCATCAGCTTGCGGAGGGCCCTGGGTATATGCGCAGAAATTCGGCCATGTACCGGTTTTGTTTCTTTTCTTGTGAAGCAACACAAGGTTTAAATGCCAGCACCTGTCTCCCTATGAGAGGCAGGCCTGGCACCCCCTTCCCAAACTGCAGACCTGCAAACATAACCCTCACGCATCTCCTGGAAGTGCCAGCCCAGTTCCTGATTTTCCTAGCCATATGGAGAGCGGGGCCTGGGCAGATGTTTACTCTACTTCAGCAGTGAGTCTGTCACTGTCAGGCCTCTCCTGCTGTACCACATTGGCTAGAACCAAGAGCAAGGCTAGGGACATCCTTTGCCTCTTCCCCTTAACGTTCATGGAAATAACTGTTGGAAAAGCAAGCCTGGCTGCAGGTGCTACTGGCCTCTCCTCAGCAGAAACTGAAAAGGGGGGATCAGGAGACCCCACTCCTCCAGCCTGGCTGTGAAGGGTCCCACAGAAGATACCAGAACAGCCCATTAACACTCTCTAACAGCAAAAATAACAATTTTGTGACAGGGACAATCAATTTGGATCAATCATTCCACAGCTCAACTCTATAACGCTCCACTGCCATGCCAGGGCTCAGAGGCAAGCACTGCCTCTTCCAATTACAGGCTAGGCACACAGAACCAGCCATGTCCAGCTGCCTGTAGCGGCCTTGGACTCTTTCACCCACATTGAGGGCGCACAGCCAGACTCACCTTGGAAACTCGGCAGAAGGAGGGAGGGAATTTGCAGAGGTGTCAGCCGGGAAGCCCATTGGGTTCTCGGGCCGTGCTGCTACTCGATTCAGGATTTCTCGTTCTTGAGAGGAGGAGAAAGAAACACACACAATGTCAGAGAAACACATGCTGACTCTAGAGGAAGCCATCCTGCTTTCTGGTCTCCAGAAGCCCCAGAGGGATATGCTTAGCTGGCCCTTTTCCCTTTGACTTGTGGGAGGCATATTCCTAAGTGAAGGTAAAACTCTGTGAAGGAATGTAAGCATGACAGAGAGGAGAGAAGCTGACAGAATCTAGAATGGCACAAGTCATAAAGCAAGTCCTTGGAGGAGTCAGCAGAGAGTCTTATGGGGAGCAGGATGGGCTCACGGAAGCTCAGGGGGCTTGGCAGGAGCTTGACAGTTATGAAGGGCTCAGGTCGGCTGAAGGGCTCGTTGGGGCTGGGGGTGAAGGCCAAGAAGCTTGACAGGGGCTCATGGGTCTTCGAAGGGACTTGGTGAGGTTTTGGGCGGTCAGCTTTGTGATCAGGGGCTTGGGGGAGGCTCAGGGGATCTCGACAGGGCAGGAGGGGCTCGGGGGGCCTCGAAAGTGCTCAGCATGCCTGGGCAGTAGCTCAGCGGGGGGCTCGGAAGGGCTCGAGGTGCAGACTCGGTAGGGGACGTCACGGGGGGTTGGTGGCATTCCGGTGTGGAGAACTGGGGACCTCGGGGGACCCTACGGTGGTCGGTAGGGCTGGGGGATAGCTCAGCGCTCAGATTAATGAGGGGTATTAAGGGGGGTAGGGAGGCTGTGGGCAGTGGCTCCCGGCTCGTCTCCACGGGCGGTACCCACCTCCTTACGTGTCCGCCACTGGTACCCACTTGAATATCCGCGGGACGTGTCGCCCACCGTCACCCACTTCTTCTCCCTCGGTACGACACCGTCCTGACGGGCCGGACCGGGCCTGGCCACATGGACAACACAACCCCACCACCTCGCCACGCTCCGGTTGGCCCGGAGGAACGTCATGTTCAGGCACCACCCGCACCCCTTCCCATTCCCGTCCCCCGCCCCGCTGATTGGCCGACCACCGCCATTCACCAGGGAGCCGCGTCTGCGCCGCGCCCCGCGTCCCATTGTGCGCCGCCAGCCCCCCCGCGCCACACCCGCTGGTTGGGCGCCGCACTACCGGGTCGCACACCGCGGCGCGGTGATTGGCTCGTGCGCGGCGGGGCCCTCCCCCCCACGGGCCCACCCTCACCCTCTCCGGACTGCGCTCGATGGCTGCCATCTCACCTTCTTAGAGTGTCATCCTGGCGCGGCTGCGGGTCTCGGGCCCGCAACCGAGCGCCCCGACTGGCGCGCGCAGCCCCGCAGCAACCGGCCGCCGCCGCACGCGGCCGCACCCGGCCCAGCGCAGCGCCCTGCGCGCCCGCCCGCGCGCTGCGCATGTTCTGCGAGTCACCACGCCCACACGCCCCGGTGCTGCGTCTGCGCAGACGCACCGCCCCGCAGCGTCACGGAAACGATGCTCCGGCGAGGTGAGGTGAGCCGCCATCCTTCTTTGGAGAATCCCATTCCGTGCAACCTGAGGTCACCATGAGACCCCGGGCCGGAGGAATGGGGCTACCCTAAAGTCCCTGCAACAGAATATCCACGCGTTAGGGTCAAAGACTGAGCTTTGGCGAGCTCCCCTGGAAAAAACCAAACAATGCAACAAAAAAACTACCCCAAATGCACTTGAACTCCTTTTCTAACTCAGGAAAACTCGTAGGCATTTGCCTTAAGCAATCAGTTCCATGGTATTGATGATCCAGATCCCAGACAGGAAAACAACACATAGCATGGACATTGGGGAACACCACCTGTCCCCAGCCCTGTCCTGGCCCATCATGGAGCACGCAAGGAAGGACCAGGCTAAGCTCATTTTATTACTGCAATTCACAGTTATTAAAAAAAAAAAAAATTAAAAAAAATCCCCAAAGGCAGAGCTGCCTTCTGCTACTGCTCCTTGCCATAGATGGCAGCCAATGCTTTGCGAGCACTCAAGATCTGCTGCTCCAGCCTCTCCCGCGTGGCTTTGTTCCCAGTCTTTTTCAGCATGGCCTCCATCTCCTCCACCACGGCACGGTGCCCAGCCGTGTTGTGGAAAACACGGATAACGCGGTCCCCGCAGGACACAACATAGCGGCCAGTGGTGTCAAAGGCAAGGTCGGTGATACAGTGGCTGTGCACACCAAGAAAACGCTCCTCCTCCTCGCCGCGCCGTGTGTTGTACACCACAATGTCTGTGCTGCCCGCCACAGCAACCGTGCGACCGTCAGGGGAAAGGGCAATGCGGCATGGCTTCAGCACCGCACACTGCCCTGTCAGAAGCAGGTATGGGTCCTGCTGCTTCTTGTACTCCACATCTGTGTCCCAGAACTTCCATGTGCCATCCTTTGACACGGTTGCCATCCTGCAGCCAACAGAAAGCACGGTGAGTGTGTGGAAAAAGGGCGGCACCTCTTACCCTGCCCTGCCCATGAACCAGGAATCCTCTGTGGAGAGTGATCTCTTAGGAAGGGTGAGTCTGTATACACATACAATCTGTGTTCTCTTTCCAAAGCAAAAAAGACCACTAGACCAAGCTGCTCCAAGCCCCTTCCAACTCAGCCTTGAACACTTCCAGGAATGGGGCAGCCACATCTTCTCTGGGCAACCTGTGCCAGGGTCTCACCACCCTCACAAACAAGGCTTTCTTCCTGATATACCATCTAACCCACTCTCTGTCAGCCTGAAATAATTTCCCCTTATGTTGTCAGTCTAAGCCCTTGTAAATAGTCTCTCTCCATCTTTCTTGTCAGTTCCCTTTAGGTCCTGGAAAGCCACAATTACATAAACTGAAGCCTCCTCTTTTCCAGGCTGAGCAATTCCAGTTCTCTCAGCCCTTTCTCATAGCAGAGCTGCTCCTTCCCTGTGATCATCTTGATGCTTCCTCCAGCAGCTCCATGTCCTTCCTGTGATGGAACCCCAGAGCTGGAGTCTGTCTCACCTGAGTGGGGCAGAGGGGCAGAATTCCCCTCTCCCTTGCTACCCACACTGTGGGATCAACTCAGGGGAGTTTCTTGGCTGGGTCATGTCCAGCTCTCACCCACCAGCTCCCCCAGGCTGCTCCCAATCTGTCCATCCCCAGCCTGGATTGATACCAGGGGTTGCTGTGTTCCAGGTGCAGCAGCATCAGCACTTGGTCTTGTTAAACCACATGACATTCCTATGAGCTGGGAATACACAAGCCAGATTTGGCTCCCCAGGGCAGTGTTTTACCCCCCCCCCCCAGCTCAGTGGTGCAGCTGGTGAGCCCTGGAAGAGATGAGCTTGCATGTCCTGAGGGTAACTCAGAGCAGGTAACACACACATACCTCCTTGAATCATTGGAGAAGGAAAAGGATTGTACACCAGCAGTGTGTCCTTTCAACTCAAAAGCCCTGGTCACCTCCTTGAAGCCTCCATTCTTGCTAAAACACACCTCCCACACCTTCACATCGGGGGTAAAGCCACAGGATGCCACAAACCTGCGTTAAGGAACAAGCAGAGACACAGGTTGCCTCTTACAGAGGACCTGAGCAAGGCAGGGCCACAGCTCTGCTAACCTGACTCCTGCACTCAAGTCTGGTCAGCTGAAATTCCACTTTTCCCTGAAACCTGGCTGGTGAAGGGAACACTAAGGAAGGGCACCAGAACAACCCAGGAATGAGAAACTCTCCCATTAAAGTAAAAGCTAAATGCTTTTGATCCGCAAACTCCTCACACCAGGAGCAAGGCAAATCAACCTACAGCAGCAAGTGATTTTCCTGATAAACAGATCTCCCAGAAATAAAACCTTTATTTTTATAATTAACCTTTAAAAGGTCACAGACAAGTTCAAAATGCTGTTTTCTTTGCATTGGCCATTTGCTCTGTCCCACCTCTGCCACCTGAGACCAAAGCTGTTCTCAGGTTACCACAACAGCAGCACTCAGGCAGGATGGCAACACGTGAGTCCCTGAGCCCTCTTCAGCTCCATCTCCCAGGGGGCCAAAATACCTTTGTAAACTGTGGAACCCTCAGAAAATTGTATTATAATAACAACTTACTGCTAATGGTCTCAACTGATGCTATCCTGTGCTAAGAAGCAGCCCAGAATCCTGCCTGTCACTCACCTCCCACAGGGCGACACTGTGGCATAGGCATTGTTCATCTGGTTGGTATTAATGCTGGCCAGGACTTCTCCCTTTGGGCTCCAGATCAGGATGGTGGTGTCACTGGAAGCTGTCATGATAAACTTCCCTGGGAAAAAAACATAAAGATTAGGAGAGCCCCCATACCTAACACTGCCACAGACTCAATGAAGTCCCAGGACAACCTCTCCCTGCAGCTGGAAAAAAACAGCAGCAGCACCAAAATCCAAGGAGTGTAAGTCTCCTAGGACAAAGTAAAGAGCAGCATCAGAAGACTTAGCTCCTGGTTATGCCTCAGTACTCCCTGACTCCTGAGCTGGCAGCATGCACTGAGCCCATGTGTGCCCTTGTACTCATGTCTCTGAGGCCCACAAGCACGTGCAGCACCACTGGACTGTGCCACAAACAGGAACAAAGCCCACTCCACCTGCAGTTGCCTGCACACCCCAAAGCAGCTCGAGGATAAGCACCTTTCAAGCTGTGGATAGGAGGTAGGCAGCTGAATCCCAGTCACACCACCATGATCCATGATTGCTGATTGTGCCCATGCTGGACTCCTGCTTGTTTTCCCATTTGCCACCTCAGCCCAGGCAGGGAGTTGCCTGTTTACCTTCCAGCAACTTGTTGCAGGTTTAAGTTTTCACTTTCACAGCACCAGTCTCAGTTGACATCTTCCCTGCTCTCCTATTACAGAGGTAAACTCATATCCACCTGCTTCCAACTGCCACTGACACATACCTGATGCATCAATCCATCAAGCCCTCACCACTAAAACGTAATTTCCATCCACCCACCCCTAACTGTTCTAAATGATCCCAGGAGTTTGAGATAGACCATAAGAACTCACTAGAGAGATTTCTGACTGGTTAAAGAGAGACTGGTGGCCCAGAGAACAGTGATCCTCTCAATATTGAGACCAGACCTCTTTGCAACAGCATCCCTGAAAATGTAAATTAAGAGACTGTGCATATCGGGGTGCTAGTTACAGGGACATAATTGGTGTGAAAACAACACCTTTTGGTTCAGTTGGTAGCAAGTTAAGTAAAAAAATAAACCTAAGAAACTACAGAGTTCAGTACTGGTGCTGTACACAACCCTGAGAATACCAAAAATTCCAACACTTTGAATCCAGTAGCTTAACAAGGAATTCAAAGCTGATCTGGAGAGGTGAGCAGCTCATTTCCATACCTGTCTCTGCAATCCCTATGTTAACGATAGGAGCCTTGTGCTTCTTTGGGAAGTCCCCAGAAGTCGCAGTGAAGGTTAAGCTGCCATCATCCTTCTTGGTCATCTTGTAGACACGAATAGTCTCACCATTGGCAAGCCAGACAATGAAAGCCCTGTGGAGGTACAGACTTTGAGCCCCAGCTCAGCCCAGGTCACTCAGGGGCACCTGGGAAGAGGGATATGCTGGCAGGTAAAAAAATTTACGAGGGCACCAAGTTCTCTCCCTGTATTGGCTCAACTGCAACACTGAATGAAAAAAAATGGCATTTACTATCCACATAAGGAAAGGAGATCCCTTCCTCTCCTTCTAAAACAGATAACTTCAAAAAGCCAAAACATACTTTTCCACCAAATTTCCCACCGAGCAAGAGCTCCCCTGACCACCAGAGACACTCAGGAGCACATTCCAACTCCAGAGTCAGCTGGCAGTGACCTCAACAGGCACCTTCCATGGGGGTGCAGCAAGCTGGGCACTAGGATATTTGCCCTGAAAGCCACATTAACCCACCAGGAGCTAGACTACATGATCTCCAGAGGTCCCCTCCAACTCGAACTACTATGATTCTGTGATTAAGTGCCCAATGCTCTCAGAAAAGGCCACAGATCACTGCTTCCGCCCATACAGCAGCAACAGCACTGATCCCACCACAGCTCGGCCGTGAGACTCGGCGGCTCTGCAGGATATCGCGGTGCCAGTCCAAGGTCCGGCCATACCGTGAGTTGGGGCTGAGGCGGACGAGTTCGGCGTGGTCCAGCCCCACGCTGGCACGCAGGCAGCGGTGCTCCCGCCCCGCCAAGTCCCGGGTGCTCCACAGCCGCACCGTGCGGTCCTCAGAGCATGACGCCAGGTACTTGCCGTTGCTGCTGAAGTCCAGGCAGGTGACCGGGCTGCTGTGGCCCTGCAGGCAGAGAGTGGTCACGGAGAACGCGGGGGCGAGGGGAGGGAGAAGGGGAGGCGCAGTGAGACACCAGCACCGGCGGGAAAGGGGGACACCTGCACCAACCCCGGCAGGATAGCGGAACCCCGGGGGACCCCGGCACCGGGGAGACACCGGCCTGAGCACCGGCGGGACACCAGCATCGAGAGGGACACCGATACCGAGGAGCACACTGGCATCAGCACCGGGGAGGCACCAGCCCCGGTCACACGCGATACCTTGAGGGCAGCGACCAGCAGCCGGTGTGCGAAGCTATGCTGCTGCGGCTTCTCCCTGCGAGCCCTCGCCGCCGGCTTTGCCTTCCGCGGCTCCTCCGGCCTGGTGTGCCCTGTCGCCCTGGGTCCTGCGGGAGCGGCGGGGTCGGTGTGTCCGGTTCTGCTTCGCTCCGCTCCGCACTGCCCGGTGCCCCACTGTCAGCACAGTACTCACCGTCCTGCGGGGCGGTGGGAGTTCCCCGCGGGGAGGAACGCTGTAGCGCGACCGTCAGCAGCAGGACGAGGAGGATGAGGACGAGGAGGGTGCCCTGCAGCCACGACCCGCCCAGCGCCGCCGCTACCTCCATATTCCCGCCGCCGTGTCAGCGACCGGTCCCGGGGGGAGAAATTTGCTTGTGCGCATACGCGGCCCCGGTGATCCGCGCAGAGCGGCCCCTGCCGGTGGAACTGCACCCCCCGCCCCAGCCGTCCCCGCTTCAGCCATGGACGCCCCGACCCTCTTCTGGCCCCTGTTCTCAGCCCCTGCCTCCACAAAGACCCGTCAACCCCCCACACCCTCTTCTAACACAGCCCAGGCTCCCCTCATCCCACCCCCACGCCGGTCCCTGCCGCCTCCAGCCCTTGCCCTTAGGCTCCCCAACCCCGGTCCCCCTCCAGTCCCTGCTCCCCCAAAACCCCGGCCATCACCCCGCGCCAGCTCTTACCTTAATCCCGCCCCCAGCTCCTGCCCGCACCTCCCTTCACACACACCACCCCACCCCCCCCAAGCCCCCAGCCCCGGACCACCCTTCCACAGCCTCTTCCTCCACTTGCCCCCAACCTCGGTTTCCCTCATCCCCCCTAGCCCCTGGCCCACCTCCCAGTCCCGGCTTTCACCCCTTCCGGTCTCACCCCCCATCAAGTCCCGGTCCCACTCCGCCCTTCCCGGCCGTGCCCTAAGCCGCCCCGGGGTTGAAAAACCAGGCCGAGTCCATGGCACAGCAAGTCCTTCATTAGTCACTTTAGAGAGACGGGACGGGACAGCCCTTGTGCAGCCCCGGCTCCCCATGCCGGTACCCGGGGATACCCCAGAGCCCCTGGAGCAGTCAGGAGGAGGAGGAGGCGCCGGGGCGTCCCAGTGCCGCCACTGCCCGCGCCGCCTGCTCGGGAACACGGGACGGGTCGCTGAGGATGGAGGTGGAGATGCTCAGCTGCCGCAGGGAGCTCAGGACGGCTGCGTGGACAGGGGACAAGGGGTTGGAAGGCGTGACCCATCCTAGGGAAGACGGCGCTGCCCAGGCCCCCTCCATTCCCCGGAACCGTGGGACTGGTTGCACCCGCAGGCCCAGCAAACGCGGTGAAGGGAAACCCACCCTGAGGGGCTTTGGGGATGGCTGAGCCTGCCCTGCCAGGACACGGGGTTAGGGCACTTCCGGCTCAGCTGGGGCATGGGTGTGACAGGAGCACGGGAAATCACTGAACAGGAGCCCCAGGACATCCCACAGATCAGCCCTGCCATCCCCCAGGACACCCCTGTCCTTTTCCCCTCTGCCTTTCCCTCAGTCCATGCCAACCCAAATTGCTCAGGGTGCCACAGCCAGGCACAGGGCCACCTACTTGGGCGAAGTGCTGGGAGGGAGCAATGCTGGTCCAGCCAGGCGAGGGATGTTTCAGTGAGGCTCTCCATGCTAGCTGTGGACACCATGCCATTGAAAGACTCGAAGAGGGGCCGGATGATGATACTGAACTGGTGGGATCAGAGGAGTTAAGGACCAGCTTTGCTATGACAATGCTTTCACTCCTCCCAGGTGTGGGCATCACCCAGGAGGACAAACTTTCTTGTCTGGACATGGAGCAGAACTGCTGGGGCAGCAGGACAGGCCATGCCACAGACCTGCTGAATGCCTTCCCAGCACACCACCACACTTGGCACTAGCCCAAACTTCTGGGGTGATGGCATGAGTGTCACCTGTGTAGGCAGTGGAAGAGACACAAAACCCTTGTCATGGCTGGGGCTACCAGAAAAGGTTGCTGAGACACAAGACATGACCTCCAGAGCAGGTCAGGGAACCAGCTACCAAAGTGCTCGGGGCAGAGCAGGACTCCAGTATCCCATAAGCTCCCCTGTTTCTTCCAGCCTGCAGGGACCTGGTGATTTTGTGCAGGCAGTAATCCACAGAGATACCTCCCACCACAAGCATCATGCAGTCCCAGCTCCCTATGCCAGTGCCTGTGGGATACCCCAGAGCCCCCGGAGCAGTCAGGAGGAGGAGGAGGCGCCAGGGTGTCCCAGCACTGCCACTTCCCATGCTGTCTGCTCCAGTCACTGAGGATGGAGGTGGAGGTGCTCAGCTGTTGCAAGAAGCTCAGGATGGCTGTGTAGACAGGGAAAGCACGACCCATCCTAGGGAACACGGTGCTGCCCAGCCCCACTTCATCCCCTGGAACTGGGGATGGTTGCTCCCATAGCCCCAGCTAATGCAGGAACCCATGTTGGCTTTACAATGCCCCATGTCCTGAGGAGGGAGCTCCCCAGCTCTGCATCAGAAGTCACCTCTCCCTTGCCCAGATGTCCTGTGCTGGATGGGACCATGGGCAGCAGTGCCTTTCATCACTGCCACTTGGGATTTCACAGACCTCACAAGCCCTGCCAGTGAGTCCCAGGATGTCTTATCCATACTCACAGAGAAGCAGATCCAGCTCTTTGTTCACAGGTTCCTTGGCCCTTGATTCTCTCCATCCCTGTGTTTCCAGGGTATGCCATGCAACCACCAAGACCAAGCCATCATGTCCCCAGCTTTGTGTCTGGACCTTTCCTAATCCATGGCTGCTGGCTCTCAGAGCCAGTTCCCATGTCATCTGGAGTAATTCCCTCTGTAAGCTTAGCTCCGCTTAGCTTAGACCTCTGTAAGCTTAGCTCCACTCTGTAAGCTTAGCTCCTTCTCCCTGAGGACCGTTTATCCAACTGTTTTTGATCCTTCTCCCTGAGGACCATTTATCCAACTGTTTTTGATCCCTTGGAGCAGAATATCCCTCCTAACCACAGAACATCAGCATGTTCCTACCATATGACCTTGGCTGGGGAACATTTCTCTGTGGTACCCAAAGCCTCCCGAACTTGAGGAACCCCACAGACCCAGTAGCAGCAGATGAACCAGAGCAGATGAACCACCTGGTGTCTGGTGGAGGGTGAGAGGGAGCAGCAGGCACTGGCCCCAAAGGATACGATCCAGAACTTCCAGTTCTGCAGTGTGGAGGAGCAAACGTACTCGTCGAACATTCTGCGCATGTGGTCAAAGCGCTGGCGCGTGATGGGCACCCCTGTGGCTGGCAGCTGCTCCTGGCATAGGCTGTGGGGCACAGCCAGTGTTGTGGGGCCATGTTTGGGAGGCTGGGAGCCATGGAAGCTCAGCAGGAGTTGCCAGCCAATGTCCCCCTCCCGGGGCAGGTGTGGGACCTGGCCCTACTCCATCCTGCCTCTTGAGCATCAGCCCATCATCAGGGCTTGACGAGGGACAGTCAGCTTGGAGGTGCTTCAGGGAGACCTCCCATGTCCTGCTGCTGTCCTGGCACTGCTGCTTGCCCCCAAAGCAGGCAGTGCTTCCCAATCTCCCCCAGCCATGGCCCCCTTACTTGATGTAGCCATTCAGCTCCTCAATCTGCTCCCGCAGACGCTGTGCCTCATCCTGCAGAGCTGCCCGCTCCTGCTGCAGTTTGCAGATGTACTCGGCTGTCTTCTGCAGGGTGGTGGCCTTGCTGACCTGAGGGACCATGGGGTGAGAGGGGAAGGGGGCCCATACCACCCTCGCACAACCACAATGTGTGCCTGCTGTGTGTTCTGGCCTCCTGCACTACAGGCTGGGGCGCAGGAGAGGAGCACTGTGCTGTGGGTGAAGTGATTATCCCCCCTGAAGGGATGCAGCTTCTCTGGTGATGTGCTGTGTCCCTGCATGCCCAGGGCTGGCCCTGGGTGCTCACCTTGATGCTGGGCTGAGCACTCAGTGTGCTCACCAAGCTGTGCAGCGTGGTGAAGCCAAGCTTGATGTTGAAGCGTCTCTTCTGCTCAGCGGAGATGTGTGTGATGCGGCGGCTCTCCAGCTGCAGGTCAGTGCCGTCAGGCACCTCCCAGCAGTGGGGACAGCCATGGGCCACCAGCCCCACTGGGGACAGGCTGGCCCAAAGCTTGAAGTAAAGGTGGATGGTGTCTTGGGGGAAGGAGGGAAGGGGGGTGCATATGAAGTTGGCAGCTCCTGCCATACCTTGCTGGACTCAGGCCTTCCTGAACGGGACATGGGCTGGTGCAGAGAGCTGCTAGTGCCCAGCCTTGCCATGGGTCCTGGAGAAGCCTGGCTGGGCTTGGGCCAGTCACTGCCTGAAAAAGGGAGGGTGCTGCTATGAAGAGAGGGATAGCCACAGCACTCATGACAAGGTGATGTCTCAGCACCTGGGACAGTGCTGCCCCCACCCCAGGACAAGCCACCCAACTCAGCTGATAGGGATGCTCCACTTCAGCCTCCCAGCACACATTATCCCAAGTCCCACTCATTTTACAGCTGCTCAGAAAAGGGAACATCTGTGATTTGACATTTTTAATTCCTAGCATTTCTTGGGGTAGAAATTGCATGGACAGATTTGTCAGGGCAACAAGGTTATGGTGTGCAGCACCAAACTGAACTGGGAACTCCAGAGGCTGGTTCCCAGTGGGTGAAAGCAGATGCTTCTGGCTCCAAAACCAAGCTCTGGGGTTTCAAAACCACAGTCCAACATTTTGTTCTATTTTTGTCTTTCCCTATTTCTGCTTTTGCTGCTGGAGAAAGGGGCAAGTGAAGGGGCACAGAACCCTCCATGCTCAACTGGATAAATGGAAATAGCCAAGATTGAAACCAAAATGAGAACTCCCACAGTGTTTGTTCCAAGCTCTCTGCAAGAACCCCAGTGCTCTGTGGAGCTCCTTGGGGTGCTCCAGACTCACCACAGGCTGAGGTGGGGGACAGCTGCTCTGCCTTGGGGACTTGCAGGGGGTCCGGTTGTGTGCCCACTGTGTGCAGCAACACTTGGGAAGGGCTGGAACCAGGAGCCAGTCCTGGGCTCCTCTGGGCCATTCTGGAGAGGATGGTGGCAGGGACTTTGGGGTCAGTGCTTTGCTGCTGGAAGAAGGCATAGGGAAGGGGAGTTGGGGGATCAGCATCCCACACACACTAGATTAGCTATTGCCCAGGCACTGGCAGCCAAACCCCCATGAGGGGATGGGGCAGGGGCATGTGCAGTCCCATGCCACCATCTGCAGGGGCCCAGTGCCCCAGGAAAGGGGTCCTTCAAGCAGGATATCTCTTACCTCTGCCTTTGTGCTTTCACAGAAGAAACTCCGGCAACTCCTGCCATCCCCAGCCACCCAGCCACGTGCCCCCCCTCATTCCCTCCATTTCTGTTCAGCCCACAGTGTGACCCCCAGAACCCATCTCTGCCCCTTCCCCAGCAGCCAGAAGAAGGCAATTCCCAATACAGGGTGTTGTTGAGTGCTTACCAGAGAGACAGGGGCTGTGGGCATGAGTCCTGCACCCATTGGGCAAGAGGTATCCAGTGCCAGGTCCTGCTTGGCTGAGGGGGCAGGGAGCAGATGGGTGCTGCCACATGGGGCTGTTGGGGCTGGAGTGACCTTCCTTGCCCCAGGAGACAGACAGCCCCTCCCTGCACTAGAACTACTGTAGCCCCTTCCTTGCTGGATTGCCCCAGAGAACAGGGATGCACCTCTGGAAGAGGAGCCTGTTCTCTTCACAACAGGTATGTTCTCAGGAGCCTCGTGCAGGCAGGGAGCCCCAGCCCCTCCTTAAGCAAGCAGAGAGGGCCAAGACAGACAAGGGACCTGTCCCATCACATCCACAGGCAGCATATCAGGCAGGACATCAGTGACCTCCCAGCCCTTTGTACAAACAGGGCCATAGAGACCAGACTGTGAGCACAAGAACTTCCCAGCAGTGCCCATAGCCAAGTCCTGGGCTGGGCCACATCCCCCTCTGAGCCCACTGAAGCCAGGGTGATCCCTCAGGCATGACTTCACCCTTGGGTTTGGAACTACCCCACTACGGGGACCACCATGTGCCCTGCCCAGTACTCCCTGCGTCCCAACCCCAGGGAGAAATGGGGCCCTGCTCTGATCCCCCCAACAGCATGCCCTCCACCTCACCCCTGTGTCCCCCCACAGCCCCCCAACCCTGTTACCTGTGGTCAGGAGCTGGTTCGGGCAGGGGTTGGGCTCTGGCAGGTGGGACAAGGGGTGTCCTGGCAGCCTCCTTGCCTTGGTGCCACAGGGCTTCACCTTGGGCCGCCCACCCCTACCGTGGGGCAGCCCCTTGGGGGGGGCAAACCTGGGGTTGCCCAGCAGGGTGGGGGGCAGGAGCTGGGAAACAGCAGGACTGGGGTATCCCTGGGGGCCTATGCCTGTGGCATAGGCCAGCCCTGGGACGTAGGGGGCGAAGCAAGAGCTTGAGAGAGGGGAGGTAGGGTGGGTGACAAGCGAGGGGTCAGGTGAAGTGCTGTAGGGGAACTTAGAGCAGGGGGCCGAGGCAGGGGAGAAGGGGGGTTCCGGGCTCAGCAGTGGTGTCTGGGGAGATGGGAGGGGGGGGGACAAAGTGGGGTGCTGGTGGCTCCAGGCTGAGGCACTTGCCAGGGAAGTCGTACTGCAGTGTGGGCTTGTGTCGGAGCTGGGGGCTGAGGCTGCTGGGTGCCACGTCAGGGAGTTCAGGGGGCAGGGGGGCCAGGGGCAGCTCAGAGCCTGGGAAGGTGCTGTGGAGACTGAGCTGGGAGGCACCACTGGGCTGCAGAAGACATGTCAGAGTCAGGGCAGGTGACTATTACACCACCAGTAAGCCACAGGCTGCAGGTTGGAATCCTACTCACCTGGAGGAGGGTGCCAGATAGGAGTGGGGCCTCGGGGCTCACAGGCAGACCCCGAACACCTATCAGGGACCCCCCACTGCTGAATAGTGGCTCAGCCATGGGCGAGAAGCAGGATGGATCCTGGTAGCCCAGTTGTGTCTGAGATGGGGGTGGCCGGTGGCTGGTGAAGATTTCTGCAGAGCCAAGTGGAGACACAGTGACCAGCCTAAGTGGACCTGCCTGGAGAGGAGTGGGACACCCTGGTGCATGAGGGATGGAACCGTACCCTGTTACTCTGCGTTTTTTGGGGCCAGGGCAGCTCCAGCACATTTTCACCCAGGGCCAGCATTGCCACATGCATAGGGGCAGGAAAACCCACCTGGAATGCCACCCAAGTGTGGGAACCCCATCCCCAATACCCAGCTGAGCTCCATGTGCTCCAGCCCCAGAGATGTTCCCGGGGGTGTGTGTTGCTGTATTAGCCCCAGGCTGGGGCAGGGACTGTGACACCCTGGCAGGGGGTCAGCCACAGCAGAGGGGAGGGACAATCAGGTCATGGCATTTCCAAGCCATGGGGATGGTCCCCTGGAGTAGTGACAAGTTCTGTGCTGCCCACTCCAGAGCTGCTGTGCGTGCAGCCTGCGGCTAACCACATCCCATGGCCTTCCCGAAGCCAAGCCGCGTGACCCTGCCGTGACTCCTGCTCCCTTCCTCTCTCCTTCCCACAACCCTGGTCCTTCCTCAGGCCCAGACACCACAGTACAAAGGGCTGGCCCCACACTTTTGGCAGCTGTCTCCCTAGGCACATCAGCCCCATGAATGCCTTGGCTCAGTGCCTGTGTAAATGCTAGTTCTGGCATCACCACAGGGAGAGTTTTTCCTGGAGAGGATAACTGTAGGACATAGATAGCACTGCTAGATGCTTCCCTGTAGGATGGAGCAGGAGGGTTTACTGGGTTTGCTGCTTGGCAGCCCCTGGCACAGATGCAGTGTCTGAGCAGCCCCTGGGGACAGACACTTGTATCTCCTCTGGGAAGCACCCAGCTGTGCTTTCCAGCCCTTGGCTGGCACTGGCAGTGCCAGCTCCAGGCCCTGCTGCTAGTTCTGCCTGCCTGGTGTGCACAGTCATGCTCAAGGCACCATCTGTGGTCCAGGCTTCAGCACCTGGGGTGCCCTGGCTGGGACCCACAAAAGCCTGAGACCCTGCTGAATCTACACCAGAGAAGCAAACATGCCAGCACTGTGGGATGCCACGGGATTGGGCATGGTGATGATTCCAGCATGCCATGTGCTGCCATCTAAGGGGAACATTGATGTGAGAGAGGACAGAGCCACTGCTGAGATGTCCCAGTCACCTCTCAGACTGCCCCTTACCCCTGCCACAGCCATGGTGAATCCCTGTCAGCATGTCAAGGCCATCCCTGCCCCTCCACAGGCCAGCACTTCGTGTGTGCCACAGTGCTGCAAGGCAGGAGCTTGGCCTTCCTGGGATACAGTGCATCCCCACATTGCCCCCACCTCAGCCATGCCCACACCAGGATGTCCACCAGCACTGAAGCTCTGCAGGTATTTCTAAGAATTTGTGGTACCCAGCCTGTCAGACCCTTTTGTGCCTTTCACTGTGCTACAGGGATGGAAGGTGGCTGGCAGTCCCTTGGAGCCTTGTCCTCCCTTTCTCCCGCCCCTTCCTTACCCCGTAGCTCTTGCCCATGCTCCTCCTCACTGTTGTATCACCCTGTTTTGCTCCAGGCAGTGTGGCATGGCCAGGGCACAGCCTGCTAAAGGGAAAGGTCCTGCATGGTCAGCAAACTTTTGTTATCCTGCGCAAACCTGGGGATGCTCTCCAATGTGATTGGGCCTTCCCAACCCAAAGACCCTCCAGCACTTGTCCTAGGCTTTGGGGAGAGCCACCAGGCATTGCCAACCTATGGAATGGACAGCCCAGCCCCAGTGCCCAGCACTGATCCTACCTGGAACATGGTGCCAGCAGGGCACAGGGCTGGACTGCTCCCTCGCCTCTGCCATCAGGACTTCTCCATCTGCTTCACACTGCACTCCAGCACCCACCACAGACACGAGATGCTTCCTCATTTGGGGATTGGTTTGCAGGGGCTGACTGACAGGCACTGAGCTCTGCCACCCCACCCCACACAATGGCAGCCCTGTGACCCTGTGGTGCCCACCCCACATGCCTGCCCTGTGTAGGTCTGCACAAGGCTTCTGGGTGATCCTTGTTCTCAAGTTGCCTGCCTGGCTGAAAAAGTGACTTTTTGGGACATAATTGGGTTGGCTGGCACCAAGCACCCCAATCTCCTCTCTCCACGGCCCCAGGAGAACATGGCACACACAGTGCTCAGATGTAACTATCACCCTGACGGAGCTGCTCCATCCAAGACAAACCTCTCACCAACAGGTTGCTAAGCATCCCATGGGATGCTGCTCTGTCCCAGGACACACTAGCCTGGCAGACCAGGAGCCTCAGCTAGACTTGGGAACCACCCCAGTCCCTGGGCTGAAGCACTAGATATGTTCAGAACAGTAAAGGATGTTTCCTTGTTATGTTGTGGTCTGCAGTAAGACCCATCCCATTGCCAAGAAGCACCCTGAAGCAGAACACAGGCCTTTTCCCAGGAAAAAAGCCAACGTTACTGATGTATTGGTTCAGAAAGGAACCACCGTGCCCCGGCCATCTCCTGCTGAGCTTGAGGCCATGCTGGGCCCCCAGAGAGGTGCTGGAGCTGCTGTGATGTATTACTGTGATGTAATACAAGATCTCTTGTGATAAGAGACACTTATCAAGCATCAATTTGACCCACTTGGAGCTGTTGCACCTTCCAGCAGCTAATGCCCACTTAGGGCACCAGGGGACAGAAGGTGAAGCACCAGTCATGGCAACAGACGCTCTTCCTAGCACGCCTCACTCTGATGGGCTCCCTGGTTGGAATGAGTTGAGAGGGCGCTGGCAGGAGTCTTCCCACCTCATCCATCCCAAGAGCATCCATCCCAAGGGCACCCATCCCACTACCTGCCCTGGCTCATAGAGTGCACAGCCTGCTCCCTCTTCTGCATCTGGTCTTGCAACACCCCACAGCCATATGGCGCAAGTACCCTTTTTTCCTCTTATTTGAGGAAGTGAAGACAGGCCATGGAGCTCCAGGGTGCTCACAGAGGGGTCTGGAGATGCTGTTGCTGCCCAAGGCCACTAGCGATAGCTGGGTAGCCATGAACCCCCACCAGCTCCCACCTTGCAGTGTGCACATGCCACCAACTCTGGCATGTTTGAGGGCAAAGCTGGTCCCCAACAGTGCCTTGCCCTGGCATTTAGGGACACTGCTGGGACCAGGACATGTCCCAGCTGACTGCATGGACATTCAGAGCTTGGAGCCTGCATGGCTCCAAGGGGGGGAGTTTGCCACTGCCCACTTGCTGGTGTTCCCTCAGCAGCCCCCTGTCCCAGCTGGAAACCAGCACCAGCTTTGTCTTTGGGCAGCCTGGCAGGGACTTATCCCCAGGGGACGTAGCACAGTGCAGTGCAGGGTCCCAGCTCCAAGCCAACCACCCATGTTGGCTGGGCAGTGGGGTGAAGAGGGGACTCAGAAGAACCTATTCTCTAGAGGTTTCCTCTTCCTCTGGGGGACAGTTGTCCTTCCTCTATCTCTACAGACAAAATGAAGGGCTTTGGCACTCTGGGAAACACCCTCTTTTTGTAGAAGTCCCCTCCCACAGCTCCTGGCCAAGCTCTTTGTGACCTTCTGTGGCTCTTTTCAGGGGCAGGCAGGCACAACAAGGTTCTGCCCTCAGCCTCTGCCCATCCATGCTGCTTTTCCCATGCCATTGGATGTCCAGTGCTTTCTGCCTGTCTCAGCAGCTCCCACTGCTGCCAGGCCAAACCTGTGATCCCTCATTTTAGGCAGTCACAGGGTGCAGGGGGGTATGATGTGGTACTGTATCCAGGGTGCATCTTACCTGATATGTCCATGTCATCCAGGCTGGGCTGCAGGGGTGCCAAATCTGGCTGTATCATGTCAGCATTCCCAACATACGCTGGAAGAAGGCAGAGCTGGAACGTCAAGGCCCAGACACTGCATCCCCAAGACCCACCTTGAGGGCTGCTGCCACCACTGCCCTGACACCTACCTGGCTGCCACACCTCTGTGTCACTCCAGAGTCACCCTGCACCACTGCACACTACCCTGGGCAAGGAGGTAAGTGCCTACCCTGTGGAGAACCAGGGCCATCCCATCCCACCACTGTCCATCAGCACCTGTAGGGCCTCATCCAGTTTCCAGAAACCCCAGTGAAAGGCTGATCCTTGACACAGGACCTGGCTGCAGACACCCGAGGGACATGGCCAGGTAAGGACAGCAAAGAGTGGCCATGGAAGGCCACTGAGGCTGGGGCAAAGTCCTTTATGGGGCAAAATGATCCCTGGGGAGCTCAGCCCTGGGACAGTGCATGCTGGTGCATAGGGAACCACAGGAGAAGGGGATAATCCTACCCTGCCCAAACACTCCTTAAGCATCCCCTCCCCTGGTAGGTTCTGTTTGGGCAGGACAGAAACATCCCTTCCCCCTGCCCCATCAAGGTAGATGCCAGGGGACCCTGCCTGCCCTCCCCCTCCACATCCTGCTGAAGCATGGTCTGCAGCACCTACCATCCTCAGGGAGTGCCTGGTGGGTGTTGGGCATCTGTGTCATGGTGAAGAGTGTGTCAGATATGTCCGAGAGGAAGGTGTCCAAATCAAAATGCTGCCTGCTCCCATGTTCCTCCTCCTCATCCCCAAGTAGCATGGGCACTACGTTGCAGAAGAGCTGGTTGCACCATTTCTCTGTTGGCCTCCAGATATCCTCATCCTGCATGAGGTAGAGCAAAAGAGCCAAGTAGATGCCTGTTGTGGGTAGAGTCCATGTCTGGCTCCCTGGCTGCTCCTCCTGGCAGCTTCCATTTTAAAACCTGGCATTTAACACCTGGCAGAGGGTGAATCCAGCAGCTCAGATGATTAGCATCCCATTCCAATAGGTTTATTATGCCCTGGGGCTTTTCTTTGCCCTTCTTCCTAATGCAGGAGTACAAATTGTGCTCCCTTTTCTCCCTTTTCCCACCCTTTCTCAGCAGACTCACCTGCTTTAGACTGGAGATCTCTCCCTCCCGCGTGGACTTTCGGAGCTGGAAGGAGAAGACAGCCTACGTTACCCTCCAGGCAGGGAGGCCAGCTAGCATCCCCTTCCTACACCGGCAAAAGCCTATGTCTTGCCCTGTCAGCCATGTCTCCTGTTTGGGCACACTGTTCCATCCCACTGCTGGCACTGCCATGGGATGGGGGAGCAGCACGGGCAGAGCCACTCACCCGCTTCTTATAGTATATCCTCCATTTGTGGTACTCCCTCATCACCACCTCGATGCGGCGTTTCCAGTAGTTGCCCTCCAGCACGACAGCCTGGGGGGCAGGACAGGGGGTCATGGCTAGCTCTCAAGCCCCAGCACCCCACAGCCAGGGCTGTTTTCCTTGTGCCATATCAGAAACACCTTTTCCCAGCAAATCTATGAAATGCAATATTTCCCCAGATCCCCAGTGTGCTACACAGACCTGCTGCTGCCCCAAAGCGCTGCAAACGACCCTGCCCTACCTCTGGTTTTCGGTGCTCATCAGCCTCCATGCCCTCCAGAGGGGTGATGAAGCCACACATAGGGTTTTTCCTCCGCTCCACATCTGCACAGGGGAGAATACAACTGGCTGTATCCATGCCCCATTCCTATCTCTGCAACTGTAAACGGTCGTTCCGGCGCCAGTCCCATCCCACTGGCACAGCCTAGCATCTGGCAGACAGAGTGGGATCCGCCCCATACTCACACTGGATGTACCATGCTCTCCAGATCACATTGTTGAGTCGAATTTTATCCCAGCAAAGCAGTCGCAGCCCCTTGAAATTCTTCCACTTTGGAGATACTAGTTTCCCACTGAAACACCAAGCAAAGGGGAGGCTGAGAGATACCACCTTGGAAGATGCCCAAGGTCCACCAGTCTGGTGGCAAGTCAGGAGCAGTGACTCTGCTGCAGGTGCTTGCCAGGCACCTGTGGGAGCACCCACAGGAGCACTTCAAGCTTCTGCACACCCTGGGAGCAGCACAGACCTAAACCCTGAGCTTCACAGGCCCAGAGGATGCTTCTCAAACCCCTGGATTAAAGCACAGAACACTTAGGCATTGATTCTTTGACATTTGAACCCCAGCTTCGAGGGGGGGATCCTGCTGCCCTTGACCAAGCCAGCTGTGTCCTGCTCCTGGGGGACAAGAAGGCAAGTCTCCTGCCCAGGTGACAAGGTGTGGTGACATGTAGTGTACAAGTGGCTCTTGCCTCATCACAGTGTTTGGTCAGCTAATTCTGACCCTCCCCTTAATATCAGGCAAGGCTTGGAAATGCTGCCTTCAGCTGGGGCAGTCAGGGGCAGCCATTGTGGAGGGTCTGGGAAGGCAAAACAACACTGGAGGATGTTCAGTATATTAAGGGACACTTGTCTGTGCTCCAAGACAGACACAGAGTGATACCAGTCCTGCCCTCAGCCAGAGCTGCCCTAGCCTCTTCTCCACACCGATCCCTGCAAACATGCCCACCTAGCCCAAGCTGTGCTCTCTGCTTCCTATTTCCTGGTTCCCAGAGGCAGCTGTGTTTGTTCTACAGCTCATCGTAATGGTGGTGGTGATGTCCCTGATGGGACTCCAGTGCAGGAAGCCTCATTTCACTCCTTGTCTTGTTTCCATTCAGCCAAGGGACACAACCCCTCATGTGCAGCCACCAAGGAGGTCTGAGGGTCCTGCTGCCCCAGGAGCTCTGCGGAGGAGGCCAGGGTCCCTTTGCCTTATTTTGGGGTCCAGTTCACCTCTCCAGCTTTCCCAATAATATGGCATGGCCTTGGGACAATGCCAGGTGCTCCAGGGCTCCCTTAGAGATCTGGCTGCAGGCTGCATGGCATTCCTGCCTGGGAGGCCATGTCCCTCTCCCGCAGACAGTTTGTACCTAAATATCTTGGTGCCACTTTGACTCCCACTTTTCCTTGGTACATGCACAGAGCAGGAAAGGTGGAGGCTGAGCTCATGTCAGGGTGCTGTATCACCTGTTTCCAGACCCTCCAGGTGCTACCAGGCCCTGTCCCTAGGGAAGTGGTGGGGATGAGAGTGGTGGATGAAGCCTCTGACTTGTTCATTCAATCTTGTGAAACTTCTAAGTGTTCTCACATAATGATTTTGGTGGGTTCTGTTTTGACCCACTTTGAAATCTGCCTCTGGCAGAGGGGGAAGACTGGGGACCCCTACAGTTCCAGAGCCTGATGCAGGGATGTGTCTAGGAGCAGGTGCAGGAGTGGATGGGTATGGTCTCCCGAGGGAGACCCTCGTCCCCAGGGGCTGGGGAAGGACCCATTACTTCAGCCTGCAGAGAGTTAAGGCTGATACTGACCACTCTGCTATCACCAGGATTTTGAACTTTCCCCAGGTGCACAAGGCAAACAGCAAGATGGTGCCAAGTGGAGGAGCCAATGGAAGGGACAGGATTCCTGGGCACATGGCCAGATCATGCTGGTCAAGGCCATGTTCCTCACTCACAGCCAGCTGAGAAGAGCAGCCTGAGCATGTGGGACACGCCTGGGCCTTGTGTGAGGCCAGTGGGCAATGACTAGGAGTTTCTGTGGGTCCTGGAGACAGCAGGGAGATCTTTGAGCTTTACCACCAAGTGCTTTTTCCCCCATGTTAATGATCCTTTCAGTTTTGGGGCTTAACAGGCTGATCTTTGCTCCCTGCTTTGCCTTGAAAAGGGCTGCAGCCTTCCCTGCAATTATCGCCCCTGGGGTGATGGATGGAAACTTCACATTGAACAGTGGGAGGCATATAGGGTGCCCCAAGCAGGCTGGGGGTCCTGCTGCCCTATAGTGTCAGAAGGAGGGGGACACAAATCTTGCCACTGGCTACAGGATGTTTGTGGGATAGGGTGAGGTGGCAGCAGGGCTCAGCCTAGGTCCAACACTGGCATGGGTCCAGCAGCACTTTGTTTGTTCTGTGACTCATTTACCCATGCAGCAGTTTCAGGCGCTGCAGTCCCTGATTTCATGGTAACATGGATACTTTCTAATTCATCAGCAGCAAGAGGAGCAGGGAAGAGAGGAGAGATCTGGAGAGATGCAGGGCTGCACCCGCACACCAGCCCAGCCCCTCTGCACAATCCTTGGACAGGATCAGACTCAAAATCCTGGGGAATGACAGAAGAAAGGAGCGTGACTCCCTGCCACGAATGACAGCAGAGCCACAGTACAGCATGGGTGGGTTTACCCAAGCAGGAGCCTTTCCCACTCATCAGACCCCCTAGAATGTAGGTCTTCTGCCAGAAAAAATAGGGTTGGATGATGAACTCCAGTGACTGCATCCCTGGGGTTCACTACCCCTGTGTGAGCATTTAAGGCACTATGAATTAGAGAATCAATAGCAGCAATTCCACCTCTCCCAGGGGAGACACAAGCTGACAAGAGGATGAATTACTAGGGAATTGGCATACAAGATACCTTATTTTAAATCACAAGAGAGTATGAGTGTATACTCCAAGTCATTTCCTAGTCTGATGTCCCTACCTGCCAAATCTCCTCTTTGGGGCACAAGACAGATGTTGCCAGGTAAGACCACGAGGACTACAGTTCATAACTCCCAATCTGCCCCCAGTTTTCTTTCTTTCAGGAGGATGTTCCCCAGGTCAGTGATTCCCTACAATAAGTCACAGGAGGTGGTGTGAGCCCAGCCACAACACTCTGCAGGTCACACTGTGATGATGGAGAGGGTGAGCCTTCTGGTGCTAAGGCCAAAGTGTGAGTAGCTCCTGAAGGAACTCAAATCCACTCTCAGCTTTTGAGGTAATGACATGCAGCCAGGTGAGCTGCAGGAAGAAACAACATTCTAGGGAAGGATTCAAGGAATGCCGGATATTGCTGGAGAAGGAGTAGAAAAGGATCATTTAGCAGGAAGCTGCTCTAAATGTCCTGGAATATAGGGGAAAAGGAACTGCTTCATCCTAGCCTTAGGAGGAGGACCTCAGAGAGGGGAGTTGCCTCTCTTTGGGAGATCTGAGGAAATAAGTTACTGCTGGAAGCAAACCTTGATGTGGAGAGAGCATTTCTTTACCAGTGAGGGGTGATGCACAGTCCTGCCCATGGAAGGAAGATAAGCCACATCCCCAGAATAATTGCTCAGTCTGAGACAGGACAATGATGCTATGATGTCTGTGAAATGCAGAGGAGGAATGCTGGAGAGGGGAGGAATTCCAGCTGTAGCCATTGAAAAATATTTAGGGAAAATTTAGTAAGTTGCCTTTGAGATGGTGTGAGCCCAGACAGCAAAGGATGGGTGGCTGCAGCAGTCATAGCTCACCAGGAGACAGGATAGTTTTCCCCTCTGCTCCACACTGTTATGGCCAAGTCTGGACAATCTGTCCAATGGACAAAGAGGGAGGTTTACAAACTGGAATGATCCTGAAGGAGGATATCAGGGTGGTTGAGGACAAAAATGTGACAGAAGAGGAGTGTGAGGGATGGGTTTGTTCAGCCTGAAGAAGGTGAAGAGACATTTACTGCCATTAGCTGCCCAAAGGAAGAGATGGAGTCAGATAGTTCTCAAACCTGCACTGAGAAAGACCAAGGGGAAATGGACATAAGAATTGGAACAGGTAAACTCCAAACTAAAGCCATAGAGAGCAATTCCCTGTGGGAGAGGGACAGTCCTTGCAGCGATGGCCCTAAGCAACCTGACCTGTGGATCTAGCCCTGCCCTGCACAAGGGTTGGATGAGGAATTCCACAGGTGTCTCCCAGGTGACAGCTTACAGTGGTTTCTCCTTGGTTAGGAAGTTAGTCTGAGCTTAACTGTGGGTGCTCTCCTAAGGGCTGGAGGACATTGGGCTGTGACCCCACCTGAGGCTGAGCTGCCTCTGGGAAGCTGGCTGGGAGGGGAGGTGTGAAATGGCAGGTGATGCAGAGAATGGCATCAATCAAATCAGTCAACACTAAATGTAGAAATGCACCAAGAACAGTTAACTCCATTTTCCCACCCTGTTACATTTCTCCAGCTGCCTATGAGTGTGTCAAAAATGTATTAGCAAAAGAAAGGCTGAGTGAGTTGGGGTTGTCCAGCCTGGAAAAGAGAAGGCTCCAAGGAGACTTTAGAGCACCCCCAGTGTTTAAAGAGGGTCTGAAAAAGCTGGAGAGGGATTTTGGACAAGAGCCTGGAGTCATAGAACAAGGAGGAATGATTTCACAGTGTCAGAGGGCAGGGCTAGATGGGATATTGGGAAGAAATTCTTCCCTGTGAGGATGATGAAGTCCCACCACAGTTTGCCCAGAGAAGCTGTGGCTGCCCCATCCCTGGAAATGTCCAAGGCCAGGCTGGGCAAGGCTTGGGTGAGTGTCCCACTACATAGGAGCCAGTATCTGCACTGCCATGCCCAATGCAGGAAGGAAATGAGCCACTGAGAGTCCAGGGGTAGGGAGAACTGGAGCAATGGAGCCCTGACTGCAGTGGAATGGCCAGCCCCCAGTCACACACAGTAGTCCAACTGTCAAAGCTCTTGTACCCTGGCAATTTCCACTCTGCCTGGGAGCTCCAGAGCCCAGGGCCACATTGAAGCTGTCTTGCACCTCATGAGTCTATCATTAGAGCACCCTGGTGTGACAGTGTCTGTTTCTCCAGCCTCAAAGCTGCAGGGCTCAGGTGTGGAAAGAATGGAGCTGGGAGCGGAAAAGAGAGTGAGGGCACCAGTGTTTCTATGTCCCCTTTTTGTGTTTGTGGTACTCAGGGGTGACCCGCCCATCCAGGAAGCATGATCCTCACCTGGGTCACCCCACACTGAGGCTCCCTGTTCTCCCACAGAGTGCTGCCTTCCCCAGCCCCTTGGAGCAGAGCTGTGCTGTGCTGGCTGCTGAAAAACTGGGATGATCCCTTCCACCACCTGGGATATGGTGACAGGTCAGATGTTCACAGCTATGTGGGAACTGGTACCCTTGGAGTGCTGTCTCTGTGCCCAGCATCCCCAAGGATGTCCTGGCAGTGACCACATTCCCTATTGCGTCAAGCACTCAAGGACTCCAAGGCAAACCTGAGAGCTCAGCCACTGGATGAGATCCTGGATAAGGCAACAGGCACCTCTTCAAGGCTGCTTTGATGAGGTTTTGCTTTCACATGGTAGGACATCATCATCTAGGTTTTCAAATTTGGACATTTTGGGAAGGCTATGCAAGGAGTTTTGCACTGACTCCAGCACAGCAAGTCATGCTGATGCCATGCTGGAGAGAACTCAAAACTTTGGGGCTTGGCAAAGGAGGGAGCTGCCTCCAAGAATGTGGACCGTAGTCATAGGAGACATGTTGCAGTCTGTTCTGTTGTCACCAAAGAGCTGTCACCGGGCTTTGGCAATTTGCGTGGCAGGGGAACAATGCAGTCACCCATCTGATTTTGCAGGAGAGGAGGAGGAAAGCTTTCAGGAGACCTAGGACAAAACCCATGCAGCCATCCAGTCCCAAGTGCTACTGCATGTCATGGAATAACCTCAGGACATGGGGACAGAGTCAAGGATGGAAGGCAGGGCTCCTTCTCTGGGCTGGATTGCCAAAGAACTGAGTATTAGCTGTCCACAGGGTTGCCACTGCACTACACAGCATGCTAGGTCTGGCTGTGGGGGAAATACAGCTGGGCACAGTGACACCAGATCTCATGGGAAAATGGAGGAGAGTCAAGCTAGATGTGAATAGAGAAGCTTCTCATCTGGCTCCATAGCCAATAACCCAACATTAGCTCTTTCTCCCTGAAACTTTACAGGATGGCAAATTCTGAGCAAATGGCACATCACAGCCCATGGAGAAGAGGAGGAGCAGGTTAAATGTAAACAAATTCCTGGCTGGGGAACAGGGCTCAGCTAGCCTTCTGCCTTCAGCTAGCTGGGGGCCGTAAGACACATGCAAGGGCTGTGCGACTCACCTGTACTCCAGGCTCATGCACTCAAAGAGCCGGGTGAGGGTCGGGTCGATACTCCGGGGATCAGCCGTCTCAGGCTTGGCACGGTGATGCCGTCGCCGGGGCAGTGAGTCGCTGTGTGGGCACGACACCATGAAGTGGCCACTGTGGATGACCTGGGAGGAGTTCTGTGCCACAGCACTGGGTCCTGTGCCACCCACAGTTGCGTCTTCTGAGTCAGAGTCAGAGTCGGAGACAGGGCAAGGCCCAACCGGAGGCTCCAGGAAAGGTCCTGGTAGTCCTACCTGAGCACCTGCCATTCCTGCTGCCTACTGGGGAGCCCTTAAGAATCTGAGCCAGCACTGTGATCCATGTCCCGACTGAGCGGAAGCCCTACAGGCACTGCATTGGCATCGAGCACATGCTGTTGGGCTCCTCAGTACAGGACACTGGCACCACGCCTCCTTCTAGGCACCTCCTCCACTCAGCCCACGCGGTCTGTTCCTCGCTGCAGGGTTCAGGGGCAGGTTCCCCAGGGCAGATTGGCTGCCAGCCCTATTTATAGTGCAGGTGGCTGATCCCGCCCATGGCACACTATCAGCAGGACATATCCAATGGCCACCAGGCACCAGCCACCACAGCTTCAGCTCCATGCCACTGTGCTGCTCCAGCAGTGTCCTGACAACTCCAGCGTTTACATCACACACACACATGGGGAGGAGCACTGTGGGTCCCCTGTCCCCCCTTGCTGTGGCCAAGGGTTGACTGGCAATCAGCTCTGTTTACCCGGAGTTAATTGCTGATCTCAGGTGCTGGTGGAGTGAGGAGCAGGAGGTATTTACCCAGTGTCTCTGCTTTAATGGATCTCCCTGCACTTTCAAGGGAACAAATACAGATTAAGGGACACAAACAGGTAGAATTATAGCAACGGGCACTCAGCTCAGCAGAATGCAGGCCAAGGCACTGAGCCAAGTGCAGAGCTGAGAAACAGCTCCAGGAAGACCTGCTCCAAGCTGTAACCCAGCAGGAGAGGGGATACAAACAATAAATGTGAGAGAACAGCTATGAACTTGGGTATGGTTAGATTTACACACCTTGTTGTTGTGTTGTCCTTAAAATGAAAGAATCATCAAATCCTAGAATGATTTGGGTTAGAAGGGACCTTAAAACTCACCTCATTCCACCCCCCTTCTACTAGACCAGGGACACTTTCCACAAGAACAAGTTGCTCAAAGCCCTGTCCAACCTGGCCCGGTGTACTTCCAGGGATGAGGCAGCCACAGCTTTTCTGGACAGCTTGTGCACCACCCTCACAGGAAAGAATTTTTTCCTAACATCCAGTCTAAATCTACCCTGGATTGTCTTCACCTCTGAGGCTTCCTGAGAGAGGCAGTCAGGCAGGGCTTGATGCACCAACACCCTGCTCTATGACAGTGGATCTTGGATAAATATAGGATGTGGAATATGCCATCCCAACCAGACCTGTGTCGCTAGCATCTGCTCACTGACCTGAACCACAGAGGGACACAGCACATATAGTTTCAGACTTAAACCACTTTTTTCTCTCTATTTTCTGGCAACTTCTTTCCCAGCTCCACTACCTGGAAGGAGCACATATGTCTGGAAAGCACCCCATCACAGATGTGTGTACCTCCAATGCAGATACAGTATAAACGGGTGGGATAAGCCCAGCATAGATGGCTGCAGGTATTGGAACCCAAATCCAGTTTGTAGATGGAGCTGAATACATTCCATACCACCCAGGTGATTCCAAGAAGGGTCAGCAGCTGTCCAGAGTATTTTCCAGAGCTGGAAGAAGAATATGCTCAAAAAGCTGGTTTGGACAGCTTCTACACTGGTTGGTGCAGACCTCCCTTTGGGACCATTCCTTCACTTAAGAACCGTTTGTTCACTTTCCAGCCAGATTTTTGTGGGTCTGTAGCTTTTTTCCCCGTGTGATTCATTACAACCACCTCAGCCAGTCCCAAGTTGCCTGTCAAGATGTTGAAGAGAGAAGTAATTTTAAAAGTACTGTACTGTAAAAGTACTGTACATTTTAAAGCAGTAATGGGCATTTGAGTGTCCTGGGAAACTAAGAACTAGGCAAGGCACAAAGAGACAAAAGTATCAGAGATACAGAGGCTCTCTGGGCACATTCTACTCATGCTGTGCAAAAGAGACTTCCCAGGATTTTGACAAAAACCGTTTGCCATCTGTTCACCATCTGCAGCCAGACTTCAGTCCTCTGGGACATCTGTTTGAGGGAAACAGAAAAGTACATTGAGAGGCTTTTATGAACATCACAACTCCCTTATTCCTGGTCCAGCAGCTCTCATGCTGCAGAGAAGGGAAATCCCATGGGCAAAGGGCATCCAGCCCAGGGAAGGCAGTGACAGATCCTTACTCAACCAGGGAGCAGAGCAGGAGTCTTACATAGGCAGGCAGGCTGCAGAGCTGAGGAATTTTATAAAAGGCTGTTTGGATCCTAAAATGTGTGATGTGAAGTACAGCTGTAGGAATGCAACACAGTCTTGGAGAGAATGTGGCAAGGGAGATGTAGTCCGGGATGCAATGCAAGATGGGTGCCCTAAAGTTGTCCCAAAGGTGTCCCAAAGGTGCACTAAGACATGGCTGGTTAGAGACCACAGTTCCCAGAGCAGTGCTCCAAAATTATCCTGACATCACACTCGGAGAAACAGCCTGTGCCTGGGAGGGGAATAGCTGGTACAGAAGGGTTGGATTTACTAGTAGCTGAAGAAACTGGGATTGGATAGGACACGCACAAACAAAGATCTCCATGTGATCCAGACAGCACTGGAGCACTGGTGTGTGCAGTCAAAGTAGTGCTGGGTGGGGATAGCAGGACTCACACCTGCAGGGTTCAACAGATGTGGAGGAGCACACAGCTTCCAGTCTGTTCCCACAGAAAGGGGACCCTGGGAAGCCTTAAATTTTAAAATTCTAAATAAAAAAAGCACTAGGTATGGAACTTGTAGCACTGTTGCCAGGAACAACGTAGAGAGGAGAAATATATCATAAAAGCTTTATTAGAAAACAAGCTGCAAAGTTCGTGGCCTGAGTACATCTTCGTCAGGCAGACCAGAGAGACCGTATGGGTAGAAACAAGGAGAGCTTGTTAAAAGGAGATTAAAAAGAGCAGGAAACAGCAGCTCATTCATTTCCAATACACTGCTATGAGGACACCTTCCACTAGACCAGGTTGCTCCAAGCCCTGTCCAACCTGACATGAACACTTCCAGGGATTCTCTGGGCACCCTCTGCCAGGGTTTCATCACCCTCACAGAGAAGAATTTCCTCCCAATATCCCATCTAACTCTGCCCTCTGGCAATGGGAAGCCATTGACCCTTGTTTGTCACTGCAGCCCCTTGTCCCAAGTCCCTCTCCAGCTCTCCTGGAGCCCCTTTAGGCACTGGAAGGGGCTCTAAGGTCTCCGCAGAGCCTTCTCTTCTCCAGGTGAACACCCCTAGCTCTCCCAGAGGGGTTCCCATCAATCAGATTTGCAGAGGGGCTCCAACCCTCAGAGTATTTGTGTGGCCTCTTTTGGACTTGCTCCAACAGGTTCAGGTTTATGCTGAGGGCTCCAGTCCTGAACGCCGTACTTGTCTAGAGATCTCCAGAAGTCTCATTTCTGTACCTACTGAAAAAATAGTAATAAACACAGAATTTATAGGAACTAATGAATAAAGGGAAGTGGCAAGACGAGTGCTTATTGATCCAAGGCCGCCAGAGCTCAAGGAGCATTTGAACAATGCTTTTAGGAACTGGGTGGGATTTTGGGGGTGTCCTGTGCAGGGCTATGAGTAGGACTTTGATGATCCCTGTGGGTCCCTTCCAATGCAGGATATTCCATGAATCTATGATTCTATAAAACAATAAACTGAGGAAGAGTCAACATAGTTTTTAGCAGAATGTTGTGGCTCAGAAATTTGTTTCAACTGTTACAAGAATAGGTGGTGTGTGTGGACAACAGTGATCTCTTCAATATAATGCCATCCAAAAACACTTCTAAGAAGGTCTGTCATAGAGTTTTCAGAGACACTGAACTGTAACAGATCAACAGCTTGCAAAGACAAGGCAAATTGGTAAAAATGCAGAGATTTCCTGTTGGAAAATATCTCCACTGGAGCTAAATTTTTCAGCATATTAATGATAGGAAGAAAAGGCTGCAAATAGGATGGTGACAGTGATTCTGCTGGAGAAAATAGTTCAGAACTGTCACAGCTAAAGGTGGCTAGAGAATACTGTGGAAGTATTTCAGGCTACAGAGCTAGTGGGTGATAACATTGGAAATGAAAATCAATGTTGATAAGGATAAAGTAAAGCACTTTACACTGTACACTAGGGGACTTAAGATTAATGCCAATCAAGAGCTAAAGGTAACTGTAACCATTTCCCTGAAAACATCAGCTGAAGGTTCATGAGTAATTAAAAAGTAAAAAAGGCTCCAAATATTGCAAGGAAAATATTGCTTGCCCCAGTATAAAACAAGTCTACAAGTCTGTGTGGCTTTGGTGCCTGGCTCAGAAAAGATGGAGAAACACTGGAGAAGGTCACAGAGATGAAGAAAATGGGTGGTCAGAAGTGGAAATGGCATCCTTGCAAGTAAAGAAATCAGGACTATTAGGAAAGGGGTGACAGGAACTGACAGTGTAGACATGGATGCAGTAGGAACAGGGAATGGTTAGATGTAGTTATTCAGCACTTTTCAGACTGGAGGTGGGAGTGGATGATCTCCAGAGGTCCTTTTGAACACTGACTGTTCTGTGTTTCTGGGACACTAGGCAAAGGAAGGGCTGGCATGTTCATCTCTGGATGTTGTGAAACCAAAAGTCTAGTCGGACTTAATAAGGAATTGGATAACTGACGGAGGACTGGAACTGTTAAAATTCTTTGTGTGTCCAAAGCAAATCTGATTGATGGGAACTCAGGACAGAAGTGTAAGTTCACCCTCAGCTTCCCTCAGGCAGGTGTTTTTGGCCACAGAGTGAAATCTTCCAAACCCTCAGGGTGAGAGGTATCCCCAGCTTGTCAGAACAACCTGGGCATCTGTTCCTCAAGTCTATGCAAGAATGGGCAGAGAAAGTCTTTGTGCTTTCCATCTTTGGCTGCAGATGAATAAAAGATCTGAAAAAAAGAAGCAAATTATTCCTTGTGCAAGTTCACCATGTTCCCTAGGAAACAATTATGAAGTCCATATTAAATCCTTTGGTAAATGTTGAAAAATCTTGATTCAGGTAAATATGTTGTATTATCTCTGCCTGGAGAGAAATTTTCTGCTATATATTTTCTGCTTGCCCAGAGAAGCTGTGGCTGCCCTGTCTCTGGAAGTGTTCAATGCCAGGTTGGACAGGGCTTGGAGCAACCTGGTCTAGTGCCCCTGCCCGTGGCAGAGGAATGGAACCAGATGATCTTTAAGACCTCAAAGCATTCTGTGAATCCATGATTCAATATCTATGCAATGAGATTCTTGGTGCTTTTTTCCTTGGATGGCCTTGCTCACATTCTCTGTGTAAACAGCTAGTGATGACAGGATCTCAACACTCCATGTCCAGCAGGACAGTGTAAGAAATATGGAAAAGAAAATTGCAACCTGCAGCTAGACGCCTTTTAGAATGTTTCTGAGCTCTCCTGGTCTGCCAGACTTCCTTCCCACAGGAAGTTGCCTGGAAAACCCTGGGCAAGACCACCCTCTGGGGACCAGCAGAAATGTAATGGTGAGATTATACTTCTCAAATCCCTTCTTTTCACATTGAGGTTGCATTTTAAGTGGGTTTCATGTTGGTGATGTCTGCCAGGTTGTTTGCCCAGAAAGCAGAGCCTGCTGGGGAGGGCTGACTCACTGCACCCCATCTCTGTTAGTGTGGGACAAGATGAGCATCCCTGGAGAGAGCAAGGGAGGCCTGAGGACACACAGCAACCTTGGAACTTGTAGGAAAAGTAAGGTCACTTCAAAAAATTATGGAATCTTTTGGGTTGGCAGGGATCTTAAACATATTTCATTCCAACCCTACTGCCATGGCCAGGGACACCTTCCACTAGACCAGGTTACTCCAAGCCCTGTCCAGCTTGGCCTGGAATACTTCCAGGGATGGGGCAGACACAGTGTCTCTGGACACCCTGTGCCAGGGCCTCACCTTTTCTTTCAGGAAAGAAATTCTTCTCAATATCCCATCTAACCCTGCCCTCTGGCAGTTGGAAGCCATTCTCCCCTTCTCCTGTTACTCCAGGGTCTTATCCAAAGTCCCTCTCCAGCTCTCCTGGAGCCCCTTTAGGCCCTGGAAGGGGCTCTGAAGTCTCTCTGGGTTCTTCTCTTCTCCAGGTGAACACCCCCAGCTTTCCCAGCCCAGATCCAGCCCTTGGTGCATCTCTGTGGTCACCTCTGGACTTGCTTCAACAGCTTCACATCTTTCCTGTTCTAAGGAGCTCAGAGCTGGAGGCAGCTCTGCAGGTGGGATCTCACAAAGGCAGACAGGGACAATCTCTTCCACTTGACAAATGTCACATTGGTTAAAGATAATGAGGAGACATGGTGAAAAAGAAACTTTTCTGCATCTTGCTAAGGAGACTCACCATGAAGATGGAACATCCAATGGAATTTTCTTTCCTGTCATGAAAGGGAATGTGGTGCTGGGAGCCTAGCATGGGTGGGTGGTGCTGCCCCTAAGCTGCCTCGCATCCTACCTGGATGCATAGTGGGTGCCCAACTTGGGTGGGGGAGGCATTAGCAGAGGGTTCCTTTAATTATATGTCTCTATGTGTATCTCAAGGTAAGAGAGTTAGCCAAGGAAAAAACCAAAAGATTTCTAAATGCAACAAGAAATTCCCAAATTTGACAGCCAAGAATATTTTATTTATGTTATTGTCTCCTACACTGGGTTTAGTCTCCATTCTGAGCTGGCAGATGCCCAGTCCCACCTGTCACACACCTCATGACTCACTACAGAGGAGCAGGATGCAGTAGAAGGCAGGGGGAGAAATACCACATTTCAAGGTAGACATGCAGTAAAATGACAGTGTAAAAAATCACACACAAGCATGACAAAGTAATAGAAGATATGTTATTGATGATTTTTATTTTCTAGCTCACGTCTCTATATTGATGAGGAAACAGCTCTCATCTCCCTGAGCCAAAGGCTCAGGGCTCACTTCAGGCTCACTCCAGGACACATGCCACTGGAGGCAATTTTAGTACATAAATACCATGGAGGCTGGAATGGGTGGCATCTGCTGAAGGGTTCTGCCCTTAAAGATGAGGATGTGTTATAGAATCATGAGGGTTAGAAAAGCCCTCTAAGATTATCAAGTCCAACTGCTCTACCAGCACTGACTCTGGAAGTCATCATGGCCCTGGTTCAGGGAAAAGCTGAGTTGCAGTAGTAGAAACCCCCTAATGCATTAACCTCTTGGAGCACTTCAAAGGTCTGAAATAGAATTTCACAATTCAGACAGTTCTTTGAATACCAATTTATTTGACTATTTAACATCTGCTAAGCCTTACATGCAGAAGGTTCAGAGTGGGAAGTTACCTATGCACTTTAGTAAATTGAGCAAGATCTTCAGCAAAAGTTAGGTAGTTTTCCTGAAACTAAGGATGTAATTTAACTGACAAAGCCACCGAAGTCTACTGAGCTGACCATTTCACATGTCGTATGAAGCACACTACCGACCTGGAAACTTCTGAGTTTCCAAGAGACTGTTTCTATTATTAATGTAATTAAAATGATTTGACTCTGAACTAGAGGAAACAGGCATAGCTGAGAAGTAGAGAATATCTACAAGAGGAAGAAAAAGTGGAAAATGCCTTATTTTGTTCAGTAGCTACAAATGACCAACCTCGTCAAAGACCTCGTGGCACACCCAGTTTGGTTTTGCTTTGTTCCAGTTCTTTGGAGAGACAGAAGTTGCCCCAGGTTGGACAAAAAGGAAGTGAAAATGCAACTAGCAGTAGGTGGTGAGTTTGATGAGGATGGCCGAGGCTCTGCAGTTCCCCTGGCACAGGTTGCCCCATGTCATGGCTCCTTTGAAGTTCAGATGCACAGAGTAACATGCCAAGTACCACCACCCACCCCCAGAGCTGGTGGCACAGTTCCTACTAGAAGTGTCCTGATCCTGATCTTTAGCAGAGAACTTCATGTTGTTGTGTATGGTGGTTGTGCCCTTGGAGGCCATGGCATCCTCTGCTGTCCCCAAGTGTGCTCCCACCCTCATCTGGTAGCCTTAGGACTCATCATCCAGGCTGAACAGGTTGTAGTCTGCAAACTTCATGTTGTTTGCAGAATCCCAGATGACAAACCTGACCTGGTAGGCCTTCTGCCTGGTGATCTGGTGGATGTACTCGGTGCCCAGCCAGAACCCAGTGTGCACATTCCCAAAGCCTTGCTTGTAGGTGCTCCAGGACTCACCCCAGCTGACTGGTGTATCTCTGTGGTTCCTCTGGATGACAGTCCAGCCTCCATCCTCCCTGTTCATCTCACAGTAGACCACAATGATTTGCTGTCCTGTGGGTTGGATGATGTAGATGCCACTTGGGCTGCTAGCAGGGAGCTCACTGCAGTCCTTGGGCCAACCTGGGGCATGAGAGAACATTGAAAGACTAATGCACAACATCCCAGTCTGCTGTTCCTGCAACCCTGGCATCCATTGCATCCCTCGGGTCAGGAAGGAGGAAACCTCATTCCCTTAGCATTGGACCCTGTGAATGGCTGTGAAAGCCCAGCTTTGCTTGGAAGGGATATCCTCTGTGGACTGGTGGCAGCAAAGTAATGGCAGCAAAGCAATGGCAGCAGAGTCCTTTGAGATCACAGAATCCCAGAATGGGATGGCTTGGAAGTGACCTTAAAGCCCATCTTGTTCCACCCCCTTGCCATGGCCAGGGACACCTTCTACTAGACTAGGTTGGTCCAAGCCCAATTCAACCCGGACTTGGACACTTTCAGGGATGGGGCAGTCACAGCTTCTCTGGGCAACCTGTGCCAGGTCCTCACCACCCTCATTGTCTGACATTTCTTTCCCATGTCCAACCTGATCCCACCCTCATTCAGTGGCCTTCAAGTTTGGAGGAGCACTTGGAATTCTGTTGAGGTGCTGGGCTGGCTGCTCCCCAGGCTGATTGCAAACCTGCCACCCCTGTGCCTCCATTCCCTACACCCTTCCCTATTTTCTGGGGGATGTGGGTGCTTACTGCTGCAGCCCTGTGCCTGCTGAAGGTCAGCTGCCCAGTTCCACTGGATGATCCCTCATCTGCAGCTTCATCTGCATCAGGAAAACAAGAAGTGAGAAGAGTAGCCCTGTGCCACAGCACAGAGGTAAGTCCAGCTTCCACAGGACATTATTTCCAGCACTGAGATTTTTTGTAGGGCATTTTAATGATCCCACTTGGCTCATTTTTCTTCCTGTGTGGTAGTTTTTGGTTGGAAAATCTTCAAAGGAATCAGAGACTAGGAATGGGAATGCTGCAGCCATTAAGCAGCTGCCTATTTGCTCCTCTCAGGAAGAAGCAGATGGCATATCCGAGTAGAACCATGGAATCATAAATGGTTTAGGTTGGAAGGGACCTTTAATAGACCACCTAGCCCAACCCCCCTCCTATAAACAAGGACACCTTCCACTTGAACAAGTTGCTTAGGGTAGTAGTGATGAGTAGAAGAATATGTAGAAGAGAGAAGGATCGAGAGGGAAGTAGACCATGGGTGCTCTCAGACCAAGATCAAACAGCTGAAAGCTGTTGCTGTGAACTTGCTTTTCAGTGATGAAGGATTCATATGTTCATTCAATCCATAAACAGCTCCAGAAACCTTCAGAGTGTGAGGGAGCTCATAGCTATGAGAGAACAATGCTTTGTTTAAGAGAAATCCAAGCACCCATCTCAGTAAGACTGTTTCCCTAAGAGCCTCTTATATTGTAACCTCCATCAGTGGTGTGATGAGGTTTATGGGACCGTTTAGCCATGTGCAAGCTTCAGAAAGCATTTTGGTTAGTCACTTATACAAAGTCTCTCTGAAGTTTCAGGGCTCTGAATGAACTATACATATATATATATATATATATATATATATATACATATATATATATATTCCCATATATATACAAATTTATATGAGAAGAGAATACACAGAAGAAGAGAAACAGTCTGTGTAGAAAAAGCTGCCACATACCATCTTGTCAATAATAAAGAAGGCTGAATTACCAAATCTGGTGATGTTTGGTTAAGATATTAAATTAAAGAAAGATTTGTTCAGGATCCTTTTATTTCCACAAGAGTATTTTTCACATCTCCCTTTCTGTGCAGATGAGTGGGCTCCTGATATTTGGATGAACAGAGTTCAGGGATGTAAGTCAGAAAACACATACCATGAAGAGACCCATTGGAATGGATATCAATGATTTCATCTACATTTACTTTCAATCTCTCCAGCTTTTTAATGTGCAGAGCAAGAAGTGGGATAGCAGGGCCAGCAGAGAGGTGAAGAACACAGGACTGTAGCGATGAGCAGCTGGAGAAAGAAGATACAAAGTGAATCTGGGAAGATTCACTGGAGGAGAATTGATGTGTTGGATTGTGGGCATTGCTGGTACCTAAAGATACTCAGGAGCTACTATAGGAAGGATAAACAAAGTACAGGGACCTAAGACCTTGGAAAGAAAGGCAGGGATGCCCAGCTGCACACAGAATTCATCCTGTCCCAGCCCATCCCATCCCATCCTGGCCCGGCCTGGCCCAGCCCATCCTGTCCCACACTCACCCATGCTGTCTCTGTTGGGACCCTGTGGAGTGGGGTGCTGAACAGGTCATGCTGCTGGTCTGGTGGCAGCATGGCCAACCCTGACGCTATATAGGGCTCATTGGTGAGGTGAAGCAGCTGATCAAATAGCAGTACTCATCCATTCCTGGAAATTTACAGTTTGTCCTCTGCAGGTACCTCTGCTCATGCACCATCTGTTGTGTGACTGTGGTAAGGGCTCCCAGCTGCTGGTGTTGACACAGGATTCCAGGAAGCCAAGAAAAGTTCCTGATAACACCTACCAGGACCATGGCAGGGGCCTCTGGGGTCAGCCAGCAGATCAGGGGGGAGGATCTGCTGGTGCTGCCCAAGCATTGGATGAAAATGGAGACTGAAAGTAGAGAGGAAGAAAGAAGATATTCAAGTCTGGTGTTGAAGATTTACCAAAATACCCTGCACTGATGTGACCCAACAGTTGCAACCGCTGCCTGACGCACTGGCCATGAGAGAATGGAGATGTTCTCTGAGAAAGCACCCAGGCTGGGGTGATGTCCACCCACACACAATGGGGGAGAATAGGTCAGCAGAGCCCTCCTGAGCCTCTTTCTCCCCCTCAGGACAGATGGGTTGAGGTCAGGGAATGTAGGGACAGGGGCACTGTACGACCACCAGGTTTTCACTCAGAGCTGCCACAAAGTATCCGGGGGTCACAGATGACTCCTGGGAAAGGCTGTTGACCTTGGCCCCAGCCTTTACTGATGGAGGGCACAAGGCATCTCTGCCTGCAGCCCAGCTCTGTTTTGTCAGTGAGGTGAGGTAGTCAATCCAAACAGCAGAACTCATTTGTTCCTGAAAATTTATTGTTTGTTTGCCTCTTCCACAGACGCCTTTACTCACATGCCAGCTGTTGTGCTTCAGTGATAAGAGTTCTCAGCTGCTGGTGTTCACACCGAATTCCACAAAACCAATAAAAGCTACGGTTAAGGGTTTCTCTCAGGCTTGTTAATACTTATGGGGTTTGAAGCCAAGCCCTGTAGGGACAGTCTGGCCATGCCAGAAATCTCTGTTAGACACCCTCCAGGTCTGTTCACCCTCACCTGGTGCATAGCTTGAGGGGATACTGTGCTCTGACAATTCACATGGGATTCCACACACTGAGCAGCAAAGGGGCCTCATTTGCAGCACTGACCCCTGCCAGTGACATATATAACCAGGGACTGTAGCTTTTGTCTTAGATACATTTCTGGCAGCCCAATTTCAAAAGAGATGAGAAGGGTCCTCCCAGCTCATCCAGCAGCACTCCCCATGCTACACAGGAGCAGGGCTGGCTCTCTGCACCCACCTGGGCACCAAAGCCAAGCTGTGCCTGACATCCCAACCTGGGGGCACTGGGGTGGCTCTGGCTGCTGTTACCCCTCAGTGACACCCTCATTCTACAGCTATAAGGGAGATCCCTGCAGCTGGGACATCATGGTGTGCCCCTCCAGCACTGTGGACCCTGGAAGTAGCAGTATCAGGGCATGGATAGCCTTGGAAGTGTGAGGCCAGCCAGGGTATCTGGAGGTTGCAAGGGAAGCTGAATTATGGAAGGAGGGAAAAGAAGGAACTGAGCCTCCCCCAGATGGAGACCTGCAGCTGTCCCCTGCTCCTCCTCTGCCCTCACTGTGGGGCCTGCTGCCCAGGGAACCATCATCTCCCAGCCCAGAGACTGTACTTGGAGCCAGATGGACACCCAGTGCTGGTAACACACAGGATGACAAACTGCTCCACCAGGACCATAGCAGCAGCTGGAGGTCAGATAATAGGTTGGGGGAAGGACCTGCTGGTGCTGCCCAAGCACTGGATGAAAATGGGAAGTGAAAGCAGAAAGGAAGAAGGAGACACTGGCCCAGTGCTGAGGGTTTACCAAAACTTCTGGCACAGATGTGCCCATCCACACACAACAGGGGAGACAAGGTCAGCAGAGCTCTCCTGAGGCTCAGGACATATGGGATAAGGGAGGAGTGTTGTGGAAGGGGCACTGTATAACCCATCCTGTCAGAGAGCTCAGAGTTGCCTCAGGGCACCTAGGGATCAGGGATAGCCCCTGGGAAAGATTGTTGACCTCAGCCCCAGCCTTTACTGATGTCTGTGTCTGCAGCCCAGCTCTGGGGCTGATGTTTGGGCAGCTTTGTAGGGAAGGGGCTGAGACAGATTCAGCTGTCACAGAGGTGTAGTGTCATGCTGGGAGCTCGGGAGTTCTGACAGACCACTTCCCATAGGTGTTATTCTCTTTGATCTCCAGATGACACTAATCTTCCTCCCAGTTCATGCTCCCGCCCTTCTGTTTGCCTTTCCTCACTGAATCAAGAAAATAAGAAAATTAAGAGTAAAAAGTTTAGCTAGAAGGAATACAAAGTGCTTAAGAGCCTAGCAAAAAGTAGAGCCTAGTAAAAAGAGTAGGAGCAATGTAGAATCATTAACAAATTACTAACAGATGGGGCTAGTTAAGACAGAGACAATAGATCATTTACTTTATCTGAAGAGGCAGGATAGGGAGGATAGGGGGCATTGTAAAGATGAAGAAACCATAACCATAAGACCGGACAGAACCAGGCTGGGGAGCTTGGACTACGCCCAAGGGATCATCAATCCTTCCAACAAGATAAAAGTGAAAAGTTTAGCCTGAGGAAGAGGTGGGTGATCTTCATCTTTCATTTTGAAGCCCACTGACCCATTTCAAGCAGAGAACTGCACAGGCATGAAAGGACTTTGAACTCATTTTAATACGAAGCGGGGGTAGGCAGTGGTAGGTAATGCATCTGTATAAGTGTGTGAGGTAATCACATGAATATGTAAAACTTTGGGGATTAAATAGAGAGCAAGAGCTCCGTGATTGTTGCACATGCCTTTGGGAAGTTATTCCCCATGTGCCTGGCACTGTCAATAAACATATCCTTTCTAACTCTAATTAGCTAGAGAGTCTTTGTCCATCCATCACCACTCCTTCAGCTACTTTATTGACCTGCAGCAGCTGGTACATCTCCAGGATGATTTTAACTCCTGGCCAGGTCCAATGAATTGCAGGTGATAAACGGCCTGCAGCTGGGAGATTTGGATTACTTTATTTTTCCTCAAGAATAAAATCTTGAGGCTGCTTTGTGTAATCTTGAACAAAGACAAGCCACCAAATGGGTAATGATGACCACCACATTGATTAATGCTGTGAGATAGTTTGCTCACACAAAGGATGTGTGTGAAGGGACAGGGTCCAGCATGGACCTGGGAGCAGCAGGACTGGCCAGCAGCACAGGGGTGATGGATGAGTCCTCCTCCTCTTTCTCATGGCTCCTTTGCTGCTGGACTTGCAACTCCAGCTTCTTTCTGGTTTGCTGCTGCTGGGCTGCTCTCTGCAGCCCTGTGAGCGGCATCCTCTGCACCTGGAGCACCAGGTCTTACACAACATCCTGTTGCAGTTAATGTTGTCCAGCCAGATAGTCCGATAAACTCTGCCCAGGGCTGATACATTCCCCCAGCCATGCCGCCTGCACACCACAGAGGCATCTGTTGTGACCCAGGAGTCATCACACACCAACCCCCACATGTTGCTGTACTAAACTTCATTGACCCCAAGCACTGGTTGGAGCCACTCACCAGTGCTGCAAATCCTTGGAGAAGAAGGGTTCAAGGAGCTGTTGATGTGTGGACACAGACACCATGAACAGGCTTGAGCAGAGGCAGGTCTGAACATGGTTTTAGGCAGAGTCAACATCAGCCTGAGTGCAACAAGACCAGTTCAAGGAGGGATTTAACAGGAGTTAAATTAAAAATGTTAGCTGAGTTCTCTGTGTCCTTTTTTCTCCCTTATATCCACATGTAATCATTGTGATGAGCATTGTTACTTTTCTTCCTGGTGTCGTCAACATCTGCACATCATTGTTCTCTACTTTCACCTGCCCAGGTTTGTGATGTCACCCCTTGGCACAGAAAGCAGGGTCAGTGCAGGGACACAGGGATGAAACATAAGGACATTTGAGTTTGCCACTATTAGTGGTAAAATCAAGTTCTCTGGATGAATCCTTGTTATTCCAAACCCAAAGATGGAAAAACCAAGATGATACATATGTCCTTCCATCATCCTGGAGACTCGTCCAAATAGGCACTTCTAACACCCTTTTACTTTCTTTCAAGCCAGTGAATTTTTCATATGCACTCATGGCGAATGTAGCCTCACAGCAACATGGATGCCAGGACTCATCAGCTCAGCAGAACAGCATTTGCTTTGCAGCACTGCAACACTTGACAACAGCATCCTCTTCCCTCTGCCAATAGCTTGGAAATATTTTGAGGTCAAGGCTATTTGTCTCATGAAATACCTTCCCAGGTGCTAGGCAGCAGTGACTTTTCTTCCTACACTGTCCTAATAATTTGTCTATGGCTACAGGTTAGGCAGTTCTCAGACAGCCACAATAGCAGCAATTACTGCCCTTTCCAATTTCCCACACCACAGGGAAGAGCCTGCAGGTCCTCTCTAAGCTTTCCTCAGGAGGAATTCAACAGTGTTGTGGTCCAGCCCCATGGTCCTGCAGTGGCAAGAAATGATGGCCTAGGAGAGGCTCTGGTTCCTGGGGAATCTGAAGCAATTCTTCAGCAGCAACATGGACACCATGCCAGGGAGGAGGCACCATAACCCTTAGCTGGGGTCACCAAGCTTTTCCAAGGGAAAACTCATGGAATAACAGCTTGACATTGTCTCCCCTTGGCCAGCACTGAGTGCTGCAGGGAGAGCTGTGGGATTGGGCCCTTGGATGGGAGTCTCTGGCTTCTCTCAATTCCCCAGTCATGGAAACCCAGCACATGTGAAGGAGCTTCGCTGCCCGTTCCCCAGACTAAAAAAAAAAATGCTGGTTTTAGGCTAGAGCAATTTCTTACCATGTAGAGGACAGCAAAGAGAAGGTAGAGGACCCTTTGCCAAAGGGATCCTTGGGTACCAAATGTAAGGTGGTCTGGTCAGATGCAAAGGCCACCTCTAGGCTGAGAAGCCTACAGCACCCTACTTTTTGCCCATATGGGTACAAAGGAGCTCCCAGCACATGCAGGATGCCCCATGACTGTGACTGACCCAAGGCAGGATTTCCCGTTGAAGGCACACAGCTGTGACCAGGTGTTTCTTACCAGGAATTTGGGAGGATTGGAGTTGAGCTGTTGAGTAGGGTTTGGCTGTTGCACACCCTTGGTGCAGCTGCATGTGTTGCAGTGCCAGTCCAGAACCCTTGACTCAGGCGCTACCAAAATGTGCTGATAGGGATGGCCAATAATGCCATCCCTAGGGTGACTTTATGATGCTTGTATCCACAATTGTCAGTTCTGTTTATCCTGGATATTAAGTTCTGCAACTTTAAGAATGGTTCTGAGAGGGAAAGGGGGGGGAAAAAGAAGCACAGTTTGTTTTCAAAAGTTGCACTTGCTTCCCTGCATTCCTTCTCATGGACTGTGTTGTCTGCAGCATGGACAGTGGGAGAGAGCTCTCCTTTGCTTTTTAGCTAGCTTTTTTTCAGCTAACTGAGGCAGAGAAGTTTCCCAGACTGTGGCTTTTCTTTTTCTTGGAACTGATCAGCCCTGCTCTGAACTGAAAATCCAGAACACTGGGCGCTCACACCTGTGGCCCACTGAGGCCCAGGATGTGGCATTTTCCAGCACTGGAGGGACTGATAAGAGACTGAGCAAACTGAGTTACACCCAACAACAAGGACTTTCTGAATTTGCCATCTCTTCAGAACAGCAAGAGGTTTTATTGTTTAATATTATTTATATTTTTAGGCTTGTGAATACTTTGCTTGTTAAATAAACAGCTTTTTTCCCCTTTTCTCCAAGGAAATCTTTTCCCAAACCAGTAGGGGGAGGGGCTGCTTGAATCTGCGCTATAGGTTTCCTTCCAAATTTACCCTAAACCAGGAGAGGCTCTGATAGTGAAACTGCGACTAAAAATATATAAGGATGTCTATTCATAACTGGGATGGCCATGTACTGTCTCAGCAAGACCATCCGCCCAAAAACATGCTTCAGGCTCATAGGTATGGAGTACTTTACTCACAGGAGTAAAGCCAGAGCCTTTTGGTCCAGTTCAAACGCTCCCTGATGTTAGACAGGGACAAGATTCCATGTAGCATCTGTATTAACTCCAGGTTGGAGCAGGAGAGCTGAGTCAGACATACCTGGGAATGTCATCACCAGCAGCAAAGAGCATCTGCAGATGTCCCATGGAATCTGCACCTGTTGTGTGTGCTATAAGCCAGGAGCTGGGCAGTGCTCACTGCCTCACTAGGAAGTCAGTGATGCTGGGAATGTGTCAGGATGTCTGGGGACATTTCCTGGAAGCATTTTGTTTTCCTGCTCCTGGGAGCTCCTCAGGTGCTGCTCTACCCACCCCACCACGATCCAGCTTGCCAGGCAGGGACACAGTAACCTCAGCATCAGGCAGGCAGCCAGTTCCATTGGAAGTGAGTTACCGAAATCAGTCAGGGAAAAGAGTGTCAGAAAATTTATCAGTCTCCTAGGAATATATCAAAGCATCAGGCTTCTAATAGAATAAGTACTGTAAGATGTCCTGCACATAGAAGTAGTAATGGGGTATGGGCTTTCTGCAGGATGCTTTGATGTATCTAGGCCATTTCTAACTAAATCCTTCCTGAAGTTCCCTCTCTGTGGCTCTTCCATCTCCTCCAGGATTAATCAGCTCCCTCCCTTTTCTCTGAAAGACACAAGGCTGCTTGCCACTCCAAATGCAAAGCCCTCCGTGAGCTTCCCTCTGGGGAGCATCAGTGGGGACAGCAGGGTGTCACCCTTGGCCACACACCCACAGTGGTGTCCAGCTCCCAAGTCCTGTGGTTATTTACGGAGGCTCTTGCCAGCACAACGCCCAGACAGCTGGCATGGAGTCTAGCACTGTGTAGTCCAGCAGGCACTGGGGTGATGGCAATCCCTGGTTTTGGATCCTGGCAGCTACCTGGGGTGAGGGGAGAGGCATGTTATGACCCACACAGACAGAGTCACATTTAGGATCAAACTGATCTCGGAGCACTTGTGGCAGAGTTGGCTTCTGCTGGTTCATCAGCCCAGAGGAGCAGTATGGGGTAACTGGTAAGTCTGGATTGCCATGGGAAAGATGGGAATACTGAGAAATTGCTTGAAGGTGTAGGAACACAAGAGTTTTCAAGCACAGATCCCAAAAACAGTTGACAGATCAGCAGGATGCTGTTCCCAGAGATTAGGCACATTGACTCCTTCCTGTCTGTGTCAGTACAGAGGAAGTCCATGACCCAGAAAAGGGCTTTGCAAACCACCAGGTCAAACACCTCCAAGTGTGTTTGAAAGCTGCTAGAAACAGCATCAATGCAGCACTTCCTCAGGTGCCCACAGGCCAGGCAAGCCAGCGCAAAAGTCAGACCAGCAGCATGGCCAGCCTGAACAGACTCTGGTGTCACCGCTCCCACCACTCACCAGCTCCTTACACCTCTAGGTCACCAACTCAGTCTCGCTTTCTAGTACATGCATGGACCAGACTTGCAAATCTGCTTTTATTTCTGAAGAGGGAGTATCTGAGAACATCCCCAGGGACGCAGCTTCTTCTCCCACTTGTACAAGTCATTTGCTCGGGTAAATCCCTTTAGTTCCACCAGCATTTAAGCAGAGTGGAAGGTTATTTCAAGTCCAAATGCTTCTATTTCCTCTATGTACACTGCTGGTGAAGGTGAGGGAGGATGGGGGACTGAGGGCAAGGGCAAGAGCAGTTGAGGGCTGTAAGTGGGGAACAGGGGTCCAACAGCAATTTCCATCGTGTGCTCCCTGCTGGAATGCTAAAGGCACCAGCCATGGCTGAGAAGAGGCAGCCAGTGGTAAGGCTTCATGATAGTGGGTTCCATCCTCACAAGGATGCTTTCAACTAGCTGTGATTAAAGCCTTCACACCCGGAGGAGCTGCAGCTGCATGGACCCCACATCTCCAAGTCCTCTATGTTGATAACTATTTGACAGTGACACCAAACAATTGCTGGAGTTTGCTCCATCAATACACACCCAGGAACACCTGCTTGCTGAGCAGAGACTGTTCTCACAGCTCACCACCCCAGCTTTGGTATCTCCCAGAACAGGACAGATCATCAGACACTGCCAATTACCCACTTCCCTCCCCAGCAGAGCCAAATAGGCAGCCCGTGATGGCATTTTCCTCTTCAGGCAACCTCTGGTGAGTCTGGAGAACAGCTGCACACACTGTCCAAAGGCAGGAGTGCCATCTCCTGGGCACTGGGAGACCTTATATAACAGTCTCAGAAAACCATCCTAGAGTAACTCAGAGCTCTTGAGGCTGAGAAGCTGCTTTGATCGGCAGGTACTACCCTGAGAAACTGCATGCCTCAGCAAGCAGCTGCAGCGTAAATAAACAGCTCTCTGCTGAGTGTGTGTTTAACCAGGAACTACACCAATTGTGCCAGGAACTACACACAATTTCCCAGCCTGAAAAATGACTGGGGGACACCAGACCTTTACCCGTCCTGTATTGACACTGGAGGGTTGCCATGCTTCAGATTGCAATGGTTTGCTATGGAGGAACGGACACATGGCTCCACAGTGGATATGCAGTGACAGGCAGCTCACCCTTCCATCCCTCCCTGTGGTCCTGCCTCCCTCAGCTTCCTGCCCTGCCTCCAGCTCTCCCAAGGCTGCTCCCTAGCCATGTGCCTGCTGCCCCCTCTCCCTGCATGCTGCCATTCCCCAGGGTCAGACCCTTGATGTGTCCCCAGTGTCAGAGCTACAGAGTGGCCATATTCACTCAACACTGCCTTTCAGCTAAGCATGTTCTTCCCGAATTATACTGCTCCACGGGTCTGTATCTGCTTCCCATTCTCCCTCAGATCCTAACAGTCCAGTTTTCCTTCTCCTCCCCACTTTGCCCTGCAGCCCAGAGAGGAAAACATACACCACATAGAATTTCAGCTCAGGTACTCTTAATTTCTGACAAAATAACATGGAATGAAACCAAGCTCAACGTGAAGTACCAAAAGAACCTGTTTCACTAGCTATGCTTTCAAGCAACTCCTACAGCACCTTACAGGGGTAATGGGAATCCCCAACAACCATTCTTACACTCACTGATGGATTTATAGCATTATGTATCTGTTCTGGTACTAAACAGAATCATAGAATTATGGGATGGGATAGGTTGGAAGGGTCCTTAAAGATCATCTTGCTCCATCCAAATCATAGACAGGGATGCCTTTCACTAGACCAGGCTGCTCCAAGTTGTGTCCAGCTTAGCCTTGGACACTTCCAGGGATGAGGAATAACTTCACTGGGAACCTGTTCCATTGCAGAATATTACTACTACTATCAACAACAATAATAAAAGAGTGAACACTTATGCTACAGCATTACCCTTCTTTCCTGCCTGTTTACAATGCTGTGGAAAATACAGTGGATTTCTGATTCCAGCAGACACTGTGCTCCGTTCTCCACTATGCAACTGTTGTGTTCCAGGGATACAGCACAAACTTCCTCCCAGAATCATGCAACACCTCAAATGAGTGTGCACCCAGGGAAGTTAAATGCTTTTAATACTTCACCAGAAGAAATGATGGGATCCTCATTCCTATGAAGCAATCTAGTAAACACACAATAATAATCTGGTGATTACATGGACAATCCAGAGAATAATGCATGAGATCCAGTTACTCTCCTGTCTTCTAGGAAAATGAATGACACCATTAATTCAATTCATGTTGCTCCAGAGCAGAACTGGTACCAGTTCATATATCCCCTTGGGCGAAATCACCCAGCATAAACAGCCCTTCACATGCAGGGGGTAACCTGAGTATCCATCTGCTTGACACAGGGTATCAGGAAAAAATTCTTCCCTGAGAGAATGGTGATGCCTTGGCACAGGTTGTCCAGAGAAGCTGTGCTGGGCTGCCCCGTCCCTGGAAATGTCCAAGGCCAGACTGAACAGAGCTTGGAGCTACTTGGTATAGTGGAAGGGATCCCTGCCCTTGGCAGGGGTTGGAACAATATGATCTTTAAGGTCCCTTCCAACCCCAAGCCATTCTGGGATTCTATGATTCTAAGTAGTTTTCCAGGGCTGCTGCTTCTCATCCTGAAGCAGCCACAACAGGGCTGTATAAAGCAGATCTAGTCCTCAGTGTCATGAACAGCACAAACCCAGGATCCCTAGAATATATTTGCATATCAAACACAAATCTGATTTCCTAATTCCTGGAAAGGAGGTATGAGATCACAGCTTCTGCTTTGACTGCTTTAGGCAGGCAATGCTCGAGCTGCTGCGCCTCCGACCCCCGAAAAACCTTCATGCCACAAAAACTCCCCACACGTTTCTTGCAAAGTAAAAATAAACCCCCAAACCCATAAAACCCAAACCACAACCTTCGAATTTTTGTCTTTTCTCCATTCCCAGGAGCGGCACCCACGGAGTGGCCGGGCCTCTCTCCCCACTGCCCCTACAGCCCCCAGGCCGCGGCTCCCAGCTCCTCTTCCTCCTCACCCGCCCCGGAGGCCGGCCCGCCGGCCCCGCCGCTCTGCTTCCCCGCAGAGAGGAGGGGCTCGGCGCCGAGGGGATACTGAGGGACCGCACTGGCCGGCTCAGCCCATGGCTTCTTGAGAGGGCGGCTGCGCCCACCACACAGACCCGTCCAACCCCACAATGCCCCGCGCCAGACGCGAAGGACAAAGCCCGGCGCGCGGCCCCGCCGTAGTACCCGGATGGGCGCGAGGAGGGGCGGTGACCAGAATATGCTCTGATTGGTGGCCTCGGGGCTGGAGGGGGTGGAGTGCGCTGTGATTGGCTGTTGCGCGGCAGGGTGGGAGGGCGGATAACGGGGGGCCACAAAATGGAGCCGCGCGCTGCGCCGCCACTTACATAACGCGACCTCTCACCTCGTCGCGCCGGCGGGGCGGGGCGGGGCGAGGCGGCTCGATCGACCGGCCGCGCGACCAATCCGTAGCTGGCGGGGTGGGCGCCCAGCCAATAGACTGTCGGCGCCGTGGCGCAGGGGGTGGGCGCTGTGGGGCGGGGCGGCAGGGTCGGGGCGCGCGCGCGGGGCCGGTCCCGCCGCCCGCCGTGAGGGGGAGCGGAATCTCCCGCCATTTTTCAACCGTCCCGCCCGGGCCCCGCCGTGTCCTACCATGGCGCCGCTACTCGGCCGCAAGCCGTTCCCGCTGGCTAAGCCATTGCCTCCGGGAGAGCCGGGCGAGCGGTTCGTCATCCCCCACACGCAGGAGGCCTTCCGCACCCGCGAGTATCCGCCACACCGGGGGCGCGGGGGGGCTGGGGTGGGTCCCGAGGCGGTGGAGCCGGGCAGAGCGGTGGTGGGGCGGGCGGGGAGCGGGACCGTGAGGAGAGCGCGGCGGGCGCTGCCCCGGGCTCGGCGGGGTCGTTGTTCCCTGAGGAGTTCCGGAGCCTGTTCCAGGCGGGCGGGGGAAGCGGAGCAGCAGCTCCGCGGGGTTGGAGCGGGCGGAGAGCGGAGCTGCTGGGGACTGTCAGAGCGGGCTGTGAAAGCAATTCACGGACTCCTAGAGCGGCTGCGGACATTGGGGGCCCGCGGGCCAGGAGCACACTGGCACCGGAGGCTTCCGCAGTCCTTAATTTCTAGAGAATTAGACAGCTGCAAGAGCTCTCCCTATGTACATCCCAGGCATTCGTTCTGTGCGTATCTCTTTCAGGGCTGCTTTTGCATAAAAACCAATTTGGTTTAATTTTTTTTTTTTTTTTTTTCATTGCGTGTGACAGCCCTTGATCGCAGGAAGTGGCCGTGGGCCAGGGGACTGACAGAGCTGCGCGGCAGCAGAGCCACTGTCCGGGTCCGCAGCAGGGCTGAAGGGGCAGGACCTCGGCGCTATAACCTACAGACTGGCTACTTCAGAAGGCTGGGATGGTGTTTGTGTTACAAGAATTAGGATCTGAGTTGAGAACAAAAGAAGTGTTGTCAGAGGGAACGTACGGATAAAGGAAGGAGGTTAGCAGTGTGGAAGACAAAGGGGCTCCAGAACTTCCACAGCCCGTGTGGAAGTGTATCTTGTTTCCGCAGTAAGCAGAAGAGGCAGAGGAAGCCTCTAGGAAGGATTAGGTGGCTTTTGAAGAGGAAATACATCTCTTGAGTGCAATAGGCGTTGTTAGTGCACTCAGCCCAGTAAAATGAGATTAGGTGGAGTGTTGGAGACTTGCTTTTTAACTGTGTTTCAAATTAGAGCATTCAGTCTGTGATGCCAACCTGCTCTTTTGGTGTGTGCAAACTGAAAGTAGCTCAGTCATCCATCTGACCAGGCAGTTGTTTCTTCTTTCTCTTTGTGAGGAAAGATCCATGATCAGAAAGACAAGAGTTTATGCCTTAATACTATTTTTATAAAAGAAGATGTGGCTTTAAGGGTCATCTGCCTTGTCAGGAGAGCACAGGGGATTTATGGGGCTCCTGAGAACAGCGTTTTGTTGGGTGGCTCTTGTGGATCTGATGAGTAGGTGGAGGACATGTTTTTACAAACATTTGGGTGGTATTAAAATTAAGGGGGAAAAAAAAGATAGTTTCTCATCCTGAGAAGGGAGGCTGTTAGCTCTAGGATCAGAAGAAAAGAAGAAACCAAGGCAAGCACTGAGGTTCTGGAGAGATGTTCTTGGAGGAAGTACTTCATGGGGTGCTGTGGGAGGCAGCCTAGCATGTTCTAGAAAGTTCATCTTGGCAGACAGACATCATGAGGCTAAAAAGAGAAACCAAGCAATGTTGGGTTTCTGCTTTGCCTTGTTGACTGTGTCTAATACGTGCTAGGCCAAAAGTGGAACAGAAAATTGCAAATGAGCCAGTGAGCTGGAGGGAGATGTTACCTGAGGAAGACTTGGAGGGGTTTTATTTATCCTAGATAATGTTGAGGAGGAGTGGCTCTGGAAGATGGGAAGGGCCTACTGAGAGCATTCCAGGAGGTACCTGAGTCTTCACCCATTGTTACTTATGCCAAGACCTGACAGAATATATTCTCCTGAATTGTGTTCTGTCTTCGAAAGTTATTGATCAGCTCTTCCCCTAAAGACTATGTAAGTTTTTGTATTGTACAGCTACAAGTGAGGTATTTGAAAGACATCAAAAGTTCTTAAAGCTGATTTTTGTTGTTATGATTTGCAGCTGCTGCAGATTGGGTCACACAAAAAATGGAGACAGTGGTGGTGTGCATGAGGAGAGACATCTGCCCCTTGGGTGTGTGTTATGGAAGTGTTTGGCAGCAGTGGGAGTAGAATGAGCTGGTCAGCAGAGCTCAGGTGTTTATTTGGGCCTCTTTTTCCTTTGTAGCTTTATGTGGCTTCCTTTGACTACCAAATCCTGCAAAAACCTTCTAAGATAAGTCCTGCTGTGTAGAGCCCTTTGCATTCTGGCAAAGCCTCAGGCCCTGCTAATCGTGTGGGTGTGGGGATGGCAGATCACGGGGCAGCCAGGGCTAGACTCATCCTTGCAGGAGCTCCACGGGGTCTGTTCTGAGCTACCTGAAGTGTCAGAAAAACGCTTTGCACCTGTATGGTCCTGTCACCAGTGCAGGGGGTGCAGAGCATTTTCAGTCTCCCAAATACCCAATGTGTCCCCTGGTAAACAGTCAGCTCAGCTATGGGCGTGTGGGTCTCCCACAGCATGTTTTGGAAAACTGCTGCTGGATCAGGAGATATGCTGGGTTCAGAGAGCTCAGCCAGCCTGGGCTGTTTCAGCATAAGCTTTCCCTCAGCTTCCAGTGCATGGTTTGGGGAAGCTATATTGTCTCCTCTCTGGATAAAAAAGCCTGCTGCCTTTCTATACTTCTGAATGGTATCAGCACAGGGAAGAGGAGGGGTTGGGCCAGGTTTGGCAGGTTACAGGCTCCTGCTTACATCCTCACATGTTATACTGGCCAGACAAACTCTGCCTGGAAGGTGGCAGCACCAAGGCACTGTTGTGTCACACTCTCCAGTTACAGAAGAACTTTGCCACACATCCAGGGAGTTGGACCTTATAAATGTACCCACCTTTTTGAAAAGTTTACCTTCTTGGCCAATATAAGTGCAAACAATTCAGGTAGAATAAAACTTTTTTGGAGTTGATATTAGTGCTCTCCTAAAAGTTTCTAACTGAGGAAGAAGTAAACTTTTTATTCCCTCAGCAGTTTTGTGCAGTGGTTAGCTTGGTTACTTCTAAATTGCTTTCTTTAAAATGATCTCTTTTTTCTGCTGTAATTTTTTTGTACTTTAATTTTGCTATCTTTCAGCATTAGGTGATCTGCAATCTGCAAACAGATGTGATGTATTAACAGCTACACAGTGGGTAGTTAGATGTTTCATTTAATATACATGTTATTCATAGCTTTTTGGACAACATTCAGAAGTAGCTTGTGCCCAGGTTTTTTTAATTTATTCCTGTGTTGGGAATTTTTGGCAATGGAGGCTCCAGCTGTGTAGAGAGATGGGTTGGTTATGGCATACCCAGGGGCATGATGACTTGCAGTCCTGATTAGACCTGCTGAACAATATGAATTTTTTTGGGTTTGCTTCCAGTCTTGAGTGGAGAAGACACTACAGTGTATATGTAGTAGAAAGTTTGAGCTATAGTTAACTTTGCAGAAACACCCCCCTGCATTTTGGCTTTGTGCTGGCCCCAGGACTTCAAAGCAGGACCTGACCTGGAGGTCTTGGCAGAGCACAAAGGCAGGGTCAACACTGTGGGACAAGTCTGAAGCCCTGGGTAAGGAGTGTGTCCAGGGTCAGTGTTAGATGAGCTGACCACCTGAAGGTGGAATTCAATTGCATGGAAGAGGCAGATCTGAGCTGAACAGGAGTGGCCATATCTGTCACTTTTAAATTCCAGGCTGGTATGGGATATATGAGTCCTGGTATGGTGAGGTTAAGCCTGTTCTCATATGTTTGTAGAAGGAGGGGAACATTCATAGGGAAAAGTCTCTTCGATCTCCCTACTGATCTGGGAAATGATGTTTGGGGAAAAAAATGTGTCATTCAGTTATTCCACAGATACACAGAAGTAAACCAAGGGGAGAATGCAGAGGGATTGCTGGATAAAACTGGAGGTGACTGCTGCTCCTGCATTTAAGCTCCTGTCAGCTGTGAGGATTTGATTTGGTTTTAATGCTGTTCTTTGTTGGAAAAGCACAGGAATAAATAGTGTTATGGTTGCAACTTAGTAATTATTAAAGTGATTAATTGAATCATAGAGTGTTAGAATGGTTTGGGTTAGAAAGGGTCTTATAGCTCATCTTGTTCCACTCCTGCTGTAGGCAGGGACACTTCACTATACCAGTTTGCTCCAAGACCTGTCCAGCCTGGCCCCAGGGATGGGGCAGCCACAGCTACTGTGGGCAACCTGTGCCAGTCCCAAGTTGCTGTAAATTCAAAGACGATTCCTGGTTTCTTCTGTGATTTTTCCTTTTTTTTTTTCCTCTCCTAGTTCAGCATCACTTCAACAGGCATCACAGTGACACTCCTGGGCTGGTTGGTGGGGCTTTGCAGATGAGCTCCCTGTGAGCTGAGGTTTTTCCTTGCCTCTGCTCCACAGCAGTGATCCCACTTCCTGCCCTTGATCCATAGAACCTCTTGTTTCTTTGAAAAATTCTGCATCTTTTAAACACCAAGGAATGCTTGAATCATAGTGGGGTGATGACTTGTCAGGTCTGTTCTTCTGAGGAGCAGGAGACTCCCCAAGCAGGACAAGCTGGGAGACCAGGGGATTTCTGCTGGATTTTGCAGTGTGCTCCAGGAAAAAGGAGTACTGTGGCAGACTCTTCTGGAATTGACTGTTCCTGGTTAATATCCTTGCATAATGCTGCTTGCTGTGTCTGCAAGTTACCTGTACATCAACACCCATAATGCAGCTGCTGTATCTTGCTACGCTTTACCTTGGGGCTGTGAGGAAACATCTAAGGAAATTTGCTTTGCTGGAGTTGCAATTCCTAATAGGAGTCTTAAAAAAGGAAAAAAATAGGTTAGTCACACTAAAATGTTCTTGAATGACAAAAAGTGTGAGACATGCTGAGTGCTTTGCTGTGGCTGGTGGCTCTGCCTGCGCAAGAGTGTAGAGCAGTCTGATGTGCCTGCAGGACTCTGCAAGTCAGTGCTGGTGCAGCAGTGGGCTGAGCTGTGGCTGTACCCAGTGTGCCTTATGCTTCATGCTGCCTTTGCCACTGGAAAGCATATGCAGGAGAAGCAAAAAGTGCTTTTCTTGCTTCTCTTGGAATTTCTTCTGTTCCCATTAGAAGGCATGTGCCAACTTGATCATGGGGCAATTGGGGTGGATTTATACCACACTGATTATTGTGCCTGTTCATCTTTTGTCCATATTGAGTGTAAAGTGGTTGTTCTCTGTTTACCCTGACCATTAATTACCACACAGATGGAGCAGGGAGAGCAGCCAGTGATGCTCACAGGAGAGTGGCTAATGCTCTCTGCACCCTGGTCACTTGCCCAGGCACCTTCCAATCATGTAATTCCACCTGGAATAACATAATACTGAGGCAAGTTGTGACACAGAAGTGTTGGCACCTGAAGGGAGCCAACAAGAAAGACAGAGAGGGACTTTTTACAATAGCATAAAGTGACAGGACAAGTAGGAATAGTTTCAAATTAAAGAGAATAGGTTTGGATTAGATATTAGGAAGAAGTTCTTTGCTGTGAGATGGGAATGGTGAGTCCCTGGCACAGGTATGCCTAGAGAAGCTGTGGAAGCATTCAAGGCCAGGTTGGACAGGGTTTGGAGCAACCTAGTCTAGTCCCTGCCCATGACAGAGAGGTGGAACAAGATGGACTTTAATGTCCCTTCTGACCCAAACCATTCTGGGATTCTCTGATTCCATGAAGCAGGCGATGATGTTGATGAGAGAGATCCTCATGTTGGAATGCAAAAGGCTGCCCTTGTTGGAAACCAAAGGAAAAAATGGCTTTTCTAGGGGTTCCAGATTTCAAATGGCTTTGGTTGGGTTTGTTTTTTGTTGTTTTGTTTTGTTTTGTTTTTGTTTTGATGAGGTTTTTTTGGTTGTTTGAGGTTGTTTTGTTTAATTTTGGTTGGGTGTGGGGTTTTTTTTGGTTTTGGTGGGGATTTTGTTTGTTTTTGGGTTTTTTTTTCAAAAAGATCGGGTATCCAGGTAATTTGCATCTGGATTTTGTAACACCACTGTAAGGCATTGGTAGTAGCAGTGCCACAACAGTTATTGTGTGAAATTTAGCAGCAATCCATGCTGTACTTCCTGCATGTGCCTGGACATTGGTTATGCTGTTTTCCAGCGTCTCAGACTGGAAAAGCTGAAAAGTAAATGAGCAATGCTGTGAAACTTTCAGCTGTCTGTGTTCCCCCTCGTGAAGTGCAGCTGAGCTATGGGTGGTATGGCCCCTTCTGTGCCAAGATGAGCAGAATGGGCATTTTGGCTTCAGAAAGCACCAACGCATTGCATTTAGCACAACATCCTCATGGTAGTCACAGGGTCAGACTGTACTAAGGCTCTCCTTAGCCTTTGTACACTCCAGTCATAAGAGTTGAATTAAATTTTATATTTTTCTACTATGGTGATTGTGCTCTCCTCTGCATAACTCCTGTTTTCCTGAGCTGCCACTCATACAGAGAGTATGAAGCACGTTTAGAGCGATACAGCGAGCGGATCTGGACATGCAAGAGCACAGGAAGCAGCCAGCTGACACACAAAGAGGCTTGGGAGGAGGAGCAGGAGGTTGCTGAGCTGTAAGTACCAGTGGAGATGTGGGTTTGTGCCTATCTTTAGGTGCTGGGGCGTACAAGTGTGCTTGGGAATTTGTGTGGCTGGTTTGTGAGGTGAGGTAAGGAGATCTGGGGATTCTGGAGTTGAAAGGAAATTAAGTCTAAATTTTACACCATCACTAGTGCAATTGGGTAGTTTACTGTTTTAGTGCTGTATCTTGGTATTACTTGAACCAAAATAGTTCAGCATATGGCACTTGGTATATTTTAAAGCCCCTGGAGTATTGGGAATATTTTAGAGGGAAAAATAATAAATCTTGAATAATGTAAAGTCAAAATAGAATACAAACAGTCAGTTGAAGTGCTTGAGATCAGCCAGACCCACACCTGTAATTATTTTCTCCAGATCTGCATTAGAGTTGTTGCACTAAATAAAAAAAAGTTGTAGTGAGATTTTGGGGAACCTGCTATATTTGAAACAACAAGAGTCCTTGCTCTGTGCAGATTGTTGTGGTCCTCTGGGCTGCTGTGGCCCGGACCTCCTCCTCAGGAATCCTTGGATGAGGTCTGACATGACCCTTGTGATAAAAGTGAATTTTTTATAAAGGTACAAGTCCTTTTCTTAACCAACACATAAAATTGACTGTGTGATTAGCAAGGTATGCATGCTAATCATAGGAATTATGCCAAACAAACATATGATGTATTTCTCCATTCTGTCAACTAATGACTTGGACTTCGGTGATTTTTTTTTTTTTTTCCCCTGGATGTAAACTGTGGAGAATGTCAGTGGTACCACCAAAGAGGTGGAATTTTCTACTGCCTCTCTTCATGTTTCTGATCCATTGGCAAAGAGTTCGCAGCCTTCTCCTAAGGAGAAATTCACTATCATTTGGAGTTAATCACAACCTTAAAGCCTACAAATAAGAAGCCCATTTGCTAATAGTCCTAATTTCCTAGAGGAGTTCAGGCTTTGCTTCCTGATGTTCTTTGAGAGGGCAGGGGGAGTTCAGAGTCAGCTCCATAAATTTAAAATCCTGAGTCAAAACCCAGTAGTTTACTGCTTTCTTTTAGTTACCCATGTTGGATTGATTGACCACTTCTGGAAATATTAAGAAATGTCAATGAAATAGGAACAGGAGATTTCTCGAATTTCTCAATAACAAATTTAGCTACAGTCTCTAGTATTGGGGGGGAAGATTCTGTGAAATGATATTTTGGTCTTGTCTCTTTGAAATGGGATGAAAAGCTTCCCAGGCAGTTTGTCTATTTTAATACCTGACTCTAAGCTGGATAAAAAAGTTCATTTAGACAGGTTGCTGAAGGGATACATTTGTTTATGGCAGTAACAAAAGCACATTTGGCTGAGAGTTCTCAGCCATGGATCCTGGAGTCTTGGGAGCTGAAAGTGCTTTGGAAAAATGGAGTATTTTTTTCCTTCTTATGGTAACTTGAAACGGACTTTACTTTTTAGACAGAAGGCTTTATGCAACATATTCCTTAGTGCCCCTGTCAGCTACCTGAGGTTGGCTTCTAGAAGGGAAAGAAGGGAAGTAAATGTCACAGTCTTTCTTTTCTTTGAATTGAAAAGTTTGAAGATTGTGACCTGTGAAACACAGCAGATATTCTACTCTGACAAGATAATTTGATTTTGTAAACCTGCCTTCATCTTTACTCCACTGGCAGCCTGTTGGGGGAGAAGGAAATGCTAAATCTTCATCAGAATTGTGGCGTTGTTGGAAACAAACATTTTAAAGTAACAAGCCCAGGATAATTGCATCAATCTCAATCTATATTTACTATCTAATAGAGAAACAGTAATAACCAGCATGAAAAGGTTGACACTCAGCGCTGCTCTTTCTGAGTGTTTACAATATTCCTGCTGGGAAGGACCAGGACAATTGGGACTTTTATGCCAGCTAACACCTGGGGGAGTGCTGGGGCAAGGGAGGGGAGCAAAAAGCCCTTGGATGTTTGCATGCTAATGGGGCATCTGCCTCAAACATTGTCCTGGCTGGTAACAGGAATTCCTGGAATTGGGAAGTAGAAGGGTACTTCGCTTTTGGCTTTTTATTTTTGAATAATGAAAACTTCTGTGCTTGATCAGCCTAAAGGAGGAGTTCCCTATCTGGTATGAGAAACTGGTCCTTGAAATAGTCCACCACAACACGGTGTCATTGGAAAAGCTGGTGGATGCAGCTTGGTTGGAGATCATGACCAAATTCGCAGTCGGAGAAGAGTGTGACTTTGAGGTAAGGATATGCTTTCCAGTTTATCCTATGCTTCTGCATAGGGCTAATTCCAAATAGCTAAAGGCAGGAGATAGGACGAATATGTTAGCCACTCAAGTTATTAGAAGGATGTGAAAATTTATTCTCTATAGAGTCCCAGTGACAGCACCTGCTTTTGGATGGAAAATGATTCTGCAAGCCATACTTCTGGTGGAAGGTGTCCCTGTCAATGGCAGGGATTTAGAACTAGAAGGTCTTTAAGGGCCCTCCAACTCAAACTGTTCCAGGATCCTGGAATAATGCCAATATTGAAATGACTGATATATGTGTGTGCATGGGAACCAGATAAAATTGTTATACTGCTTAAATATGTGATAATCTGTTTATATATAAATATATGATTTAATTAGAAGAAATTGGAAATTCTGTCACAGTCTTTCCACCTGACACATTGCTAGAAGGAGCAAACATTTGTTTGTCTGAAACAAATGGAGCTTGAAGTCAAAGTTTAAAAATCTCTATGAAGGCCCTAAAGATTTGAAAATTTCCTCAAAAACTTGGAATGTTGATGAAAACTCAAAACTTTTTGAAAATGTGGAGGAGTTAATATTATGTGTGAGCAATGTTTAGGACATAGTCTCTAAACTGGGGTTGCTGAGAACACACTTGCACCTTGTGCACCTACTGTGTCGTTAGGCTGAAGAAGCAGCCCTGGAGAATGCTGTGGGTTGGGAGTTTTTGCTTTTAGGTCATCTGAGCTGGTATTTTTCCCTTACTCTTACTGTTAAAACCCATTAGTTCACCTGTCTTGTTCAGGTTCAGTCTTCACCAATATTTCTGTGCAGGTTGGTAAGGAGAAAATGTTGCCTGTAAAAGTTCTGAAAATACATCCCCTCGAGAAAGTTGATGAAGAGGCCTCAGAAAAGAAATCTGATGGAGCCTGTGATTCTCCATCCAGTGACAAGGAGAACTCCAGCCACGCAGCCCAGGACAACCAGAAGGAAGCTATGCTGAAGGAGGATGACAACAGGAGGGATAGTATGAGTAAGTAGAGAGACAGCATGGTGGTAGGTAGCACCTGGCAGTGAGTGTTGGAGTTTATATACATCTTGGGGCTGGGCTGTGAACATCCGAACAGTGTTAAGGGGTGAAAATCCAGAAGCTTGTTAGTGGTGAAATTTTGGGAAATCAGTGCTGTTGGCTTTCAGCTGTTCTTGCCTGCTTTAAAGCAGAGAATGTGCTGTCATTCTAAGCTGTAATACCAAAAGCAATGCATGAAATGTATAAATGTCTAAAGTATAGCAAGTGTATTTTAAAAAAAATGAGGAGAACAGCACAGGTTTGTTCGGAGTTCTGAAGTTCTGCTGTGATGCTCATCCTCAGAGGAAACCTCCCTAGTTCTAAAGTGTGTTCTTTTGGAGTCAGAGACCACCTCTAATTCTCACTGTCCCTGGCTGTTATAAAAAATACGTGGGGGTTTTTTTCATTTTTAGTTTATTCTCTTTCCAATTTTCATATGTTGATACAATTTTTTTTTCCTAGGAGTTCAAAATAAAGCATCCTTTGAAACCTTGTTCCTCTTTCATATGCTCTTCCTTGATGCAGAGCTAGGTAGTGGTGTCCAAGGCTTTTTTTGACTCTGAGGAAGTGTTGTTGAAAGAAAAAAAAAGCCTACCAAATGCATTAAGTTTATCCTGTGCAATATCTTAAAATGAAATTATAAGATGCTTTAAAACAGATTACAAAAAGTGTCTTTAAACAAATCAACCCAAATCCCACAACGTATTCTAACCTGGAGAGCTTTATTTAAAGAATCATAAATTAATAAACTGTTGGCATTTGTAAATAGTGGCTCCAGCAGATGGGAAAGTATGAATGATCTCCTCTAATGCAGGGAAGAGGAAATTTTGAAAATACCCCAGCAAGCAAATAGCAAAGTCAAGAGTTGAAATGAAGTTACAAGGTGTAACTGAGCTTAAAAATTGTCAGCACTTTCTGATGGATACTGTTATGAGCTGTTCTGATTTCATTGCAGTGCTCTGTATAGTCAGAAAGCAAAAAAAAGGTGTTTCAGAAACAATCTGGCCTTACACACATCATTGGAAACAGGGGTTGTGCTTGGAGAGGGGCTAATGATTATTTATTTATACATGTATATTTTATTGAATGGTGGTTCTCTCAGGATGCCACATAAGAGGCATAGGAAGTACCTTTTACTTCAAAAATGCTCAGTGATCAATTTACAGCAGCAGTTTTGGATCTGGGCATTCAAAAAAGATTTACCATGCTCCTTTGTGCATTGGTGTATGGTATTCCAGCAGCTGTGGGCATTGCCAGTGCAGCACTCCAAGATCAAATAGTGCAGGAATAAGGGTTCCCGCTCTTGTTTCAGTCCCTGACTCAGTTGTTTCTGGCCTGTGTGTAGTCTGTAAGTTGGGACTGTCCTTCTCTTTCTGGATAAGATGAACCTCAGCGTTTTCCAACTCAAGATAGTGACAGAGTCATAACCTAAGCAGTAAACATGCATTCTTTGTACATATGCTGTTACTAAAAAGATACTTTATTGCTAATGCTTTTATATTCTCGGTTATAGCAGAACATTGGCTCATAGTAATATCATTGAAAAAAATTATTCCAGAGTGTGTTAGTATAGTTATGTGGCATTTCTTACAGTTACACAGCAGACTACAGGAGTAGGAAATGCTGAGTTGCATCCACAGAGTCTGGGGGTTCCCAGCCACACTGACCTTTTTCTCTCTAATAATGTTCACGTGTGGCCGTGTGATGTGGGATGAAGTTACTACACTAGAGTGAGTAATTGGAAGCAGTAACAAGCTCTGTATACCTGTGATGTAAGGGCTGTGTGTGTGCCTGTGCACACACGAGGGGGCAGAGCAAACCTTGGCAGTTCTATTAATACTTGTGTCAAACTTGCTGGGTTTGTTGGAGAAATGGGGCAGAGAAAGATAGTTTCAGTCTCTGCTTAGGCGTCTGCTCTCCTTTTGAAGCTAAAAATAAGGCTGTATACCAGCTTTGTTGAATCATTTGTGCAGTCTGAAGTGACTTTGTTTTTAGTTACCTAGGGATGAACTCTGGAAATCTGCAGGACCAAGGAAAGGCTAGATTGTCCTGAAAATTGATGGTGAAATGCTGAAGGCAGGTTTTGTAGCTTGAGCTGGACTTGGAACCTGTACTGCTCTGGAAAATCTGAAATAAAGTGAATACAGAAGACAACACAATATAGACACTTTAGAAACATAGAATCAGTTGTGTTGGAGGAGGCCCTAATGATCCTCTCATTCCATCCCCCCTGCTATGGACAGGGCCACCTTCCAGTAGACCATTTTCTTAAGAGCTCCATCCACCTGGCTTTGAACTCTTCCAGGGATAAATGTGTGTTTTATTACAGTAGAATGCAACAACAAATGAAGATGGCTTTTAAAATTAACTTTAGGATGAAATGGATAGTAATTTTTCTTCCTCACTCAAATATCTAGCTGTTTCATGGAATTTCATATAGCCATCCCTATTTGTAGAATCTAGAAAGTAAATCACAAAAGAGGAGGTCACTTGCTTTTATACTGTGTTAGGTATAATGATGCTGGAGCGTCAATGCTCTATTATGTGATTCTGAGATCTATATTTTAAAGTTTTATTTAGGTTTAACATCTACTTGTATTCTCTATATATTTAGTAGATAATTACTCTCTCCTTCATGCTTGCTTTATTGTTTTCTTTGAATCCTAGGAAGAAATTCTTCCCTGTGAGAGTGGTGAGGCCCTGGCACAGGTTGCCCAGAGTAGCTGTGTCTGCCCCATCCCTGGAAATGTCCAAGGCCTGGTTTGGCAGAGCTTAGAGAGTGCTGGTCTAGGGAAAGATCTCTCTGATCTAGTAATGGTGGGGGTGGAATGACATGAGCTTTAATGTCCCTTTCAACTCAGACTGTTCCATGATTCTATGGTAGCCACAAACATAAAAACATTTGGAAATTGCTTTCTTCTTAAGATGAAACTAAGTCAGTGATTCCTGCCATGGAACTATTTCAAGGAAGGCATGGCAGAGGCAGTCAGGGCTGTTGGCAGGAGTTCCCTAAGCAGATTTACTGGTTGGGTTATGTCTCCCCTTCATAAATCTTATAGGCGTTTTCTACCTTTGCATAGGTGGTTGCAGCTTACTGTCTGCAGAGAGAAGGGTTTAAATGAAGATGGTCCTTTCTACTCCTTGAAGATAGGTGTTTACCTCCTTAGTTCAGAGTTTGTCTGGGCTTCAATTCCCAGCCTGTATCTTCAGGCTATTTCTAAAACTCAGTTTGGGCTATTTTCCTAATGTTCTAGTTTAACCAAACGCTATACAGATAGCAAGAAGTAGGATGTACTATCCAGTGGTGGTCTGGATTTTTTAACCTTTTTTTTTTCTTTACTGTAATAAGACTCCATCTCACCTTCTTTTATCAGATGATCGAGCACGTAGGTCTCCTCGAAAACTTCCTACTTCATTGAAGAAGGAAGAAAGGAAGTGGATTCCACCTAAATTCCTGCCACACAAATACGATGTCAAACTGAAAAATGAAGATAAGGTAAATTGTCTGCTTGAGTCCTTTCTATTGTAACATGAATATGCAGGTTTAATTTATTACTGCTGGTGATTATACAGCACAATGTAGTACTTTCTGACAGAGTCATGGCATTGGAAGCAGGATAGTTGTCTGTGAGGCTGACCGGCCTGGCTGTTTCTATCTGTAATTAGGTTTTGTGCATGGAAACACTTGGTACCACACACATTGAATCACAGAGCTTTATTGTGGTTGCTGTTTGGTGCCTCATCTCTGGTTGTGCAGTTAATGAAGCCAGTGAAATAATGAGTGGTAGTTGCTGTTGTCCTGACCAAGCTGCTCTGAGTTGGAGGTGGCAGTGCTTTGGGAAATGCTGGGTAGCTGCAGCCCTGCTCTGTGCTTTTTATGTGCTCTTCGGTAATTTGACAAGCGAGGCAGTGCTGACCTAAAAGAGTACCATGAGCAGAGGTGCTCCTCCGGTCTCAGGAGAAAAATCAAACATGAATATGTAAAAGCTTTAAAGTCAGTAGCAATCACAAGCTGGAGGAAGGTCAGAGATAAAACAGTGGGCTTTGGCAAAAAATCGGCATCATAAACTTATGGCTTTTACTGTTTTGATTATCTGATTCTCCTGCCAATCTCTGTGTGTCTCAGTTCTGCAAATTCTGTTTGCTTTGAGTCTTTACAAGAGAGCTTCGAATGAGCGAAGAGTTTTTGGACATGAAGCAGTACAATGATCCTGGTTCCTTATTAGCTATATGATCTGTATTTATAATGTGGTTAGAAGTTAATTATTTGTCTGGTTTTTATCTCCAAGATCATCAGCAACGTTCCAGCAGATAGCTTAGTCCGTACAGAACGTCCTCCCAACAAGGAGATCCTGAGGTACTTCATCCGTCACAATGCGTTACGTGCTGGCACATGTGAGAATGCCCCGTGGGTCGTGGAGGATGAGTTAGTGAAGAAATACTCTCTTCCCAGTAAATTCAGTGACTTCTTGCTTGACCCACATAAGGTAAGAATTGCTAAAAGGACCTGCTTTGCTTTCCTACCCATTCCTTGGATCTTGGCAGAGACCTCGGTGTGCTGGTTGGGTTCTAGAATCACAAAATCATTAGTTTTGGAAAAGCCCCCTAAGATCATCAAGCCTAACTGTTACCCAGCACCACCAAGGCCACCACTAAACCATGTCTTAAGTGCCAGTTCCACATATCTGTTAAATTCAGAGAGAAGCAGAGCAGGAAAACCTACTCTTTAGAAGGTTGACCTTTTGAGAGATGACATGGCTTGAACATCTGAAACAGTGGTCTGCTTTGAAAATTCGAGATGCAATTGCCTTTTGTTTTTTCCAATGGTTGGCATTACTTGTCTGCAAGAAAAGATGTGATTTCCTGGTGTAGGAGAAATGGGAGAGCTACAGTCTGTGTGGTAGTGTCAGGTATTGGGCCCAAGATCTGGATGCATGTGACCTCAGGAGGCCTGGTTCATGTACAGGGCTGCATTGAGTGATAGCAGATAGTACAGATTTAGTCCTGAATACATACATAGCATGAATGGGTTCTTCCAGCCCTTAGTGCTAACCAGCCAAATATAATATTAACCAACTAAATGCCATACTACGAAATCTGCTGTTTTAAAATCCATCTTTGGTGTACAAAGCACTATTTTGTTCATTCACTAAACTCACTTTTTCATAGAGTTTTAAGTGTTGTTCTAAAACTAGAAGGTAAATATTTGTTCAGGACAAGGGGGAATGTCTTCAAACTCAAACAGAGTAGGTTTAAATTGACTATTGGGAAAAAATTCTTCCTTGTGGGGGTGCTGAGGCCCTGGCACGGGTTGCCTAGAGAAGCTGTGGTTGCCTCATCCCTGGAAGTGTCCAAGGCCAGGCTGGACAGGACTTGGAGCAACCTGGTCTAGTAGGTGTCCGTGCCTGTGGCAGGGATTGGAAGGTCCCTCCCAAACCAGGCCATTCTCTGACTCTGATTATGATTGCAGAAGCCTGTTACTACCCTTAATGCAATGAGCCATTTCATTAGAAGAATCATTAAAACACAGGCAAAAATAATTGCCAGAAAGGTCTAGATAACCTTTATTTGCCTTTCAATATTAGTACAAAATTATTCTTTCTTTAATTTTAGTATATGGCTCTCAATCCCTCAACCAAGAGGAAGAGCTCTCGGTCACCTGATAGAAAGTTTCCTAAGAAATCCAAAGCAGATGGATCTTCACTGGGCCAGCCACTGAATCCAACCCTGTGGTGCCACGTGCATTTGGAAAAATCTATAATTGGCTCTCCACTGAAGGTGAAAAACTCTAAGAACTCAAAATGTCCTAAAGAGGAGCTGGAAGAGGTGATGAAAATTGTGTCACCTGCTAAACTTGGTTCTAACTTTCACATTCCAAAGAGGAGCCGACTAGGAAAGGGCAACAACAAATCCTTGGACAAAAAGCAAAGAGGCAAAAGGGTTCTGAATGGGCAGAAGTCATCAGGGAAGGCAAAGTCTCCGAGGAAAGGTTTGAAGACACCCAAGATGAAAATGAAACAAATGACACTGCTGGACATGGCTAAAGGTACCACTAAGGTGTCCAGGACTCCCAGGAATTCTGGAGGCACCCCTGGATCTTCCAGGAAACCCCAGAAACACCTGCCTCCTGCAGCGCTCCATCTCATTGCATATTACAAAGAAAACAAAGACCGGGAAGACAAAAAAAGTGCCCTTTCCTGCATCATCTCCAAAACAGCTCGGCTGCTCTCCAATGAGGACCGTGCCCGTCTCCCCGAGGATTTGCGGGGGTTGGTTCAGAAACGCTATGAGCTCCTGGAGCACAGGAAGAGATGGGCCACCATGACAGAGGAACAGCGGAAGGAGTACATGAAGAAGAAAAGGGAAAAGCTGAAAGAGAAACTGAAAGAAAGAGCAAAGGAACGGAAGGAGAAGGAGATGAAGGAAAAACTGGAAAAACAGAGGAGATTTGAGGACCAAGATCTGAAAGGGAAGACACTGCCTACTTTTAAACTGGTTGATACTCCAGAGGGACTTCCTAACACACTTTTTGGGGATGTGGCCATGGTGGTGGAGTTCCTGAGCTGTTACTCAGGGTTATTGATGCCAGATGCTCAGTATCCCATCACAGCAGTGTCCCTGATGGAAGCCCTGTGCGCAGAAAAGGGTGGCTTCATGTACTTAAACAGAGTACTGGTCATCCTCTTGCAGACCCTGCTGCAGGATGAAATTGCTGAGGATTATGCTGAGCTGGGAATGAAACTTTCTGAAATCCCACTTACTCTGCATTCCGCTTCCGAGTTGGTTCGCCTGTGCCTGCGCAAGTCAGACGTGCAAGAGGAAAGCGAGGTCTCCGATAACGTAGATGAAAGTAAGGATTCAGCAGCTTTTGAGGATAATGAGGTACAGGACGAGTTCTTGGAGAAACTGGAGACATCGGAATTCTTTGAGCTGACTCCTGAAGAGAAATTGCAGATTCTTGGAGCGCTGTGTCACCGGATCCTAATGACATATTCGGTGCAGGACCACGTGGAGGCCAAGCAGCAGGCCTCTGCTGAGCTGTGGAAAGAGCGCCTGGCTGTCCTGAAGGAGGAGAATGACAAGAAGAGGGCAGAGAAACAAAAGCGAAAAGAAATGGTGGCCAAAACCAAGGAGAATGGGAAAGAAGAGCATATGATGGGAAGAAATGAAAAGAAAAAACATGAAATTATGAAAATAGAGCACCGTGTGGAAATTGAAGCTGATGATATGATCAGTGCTGTGAAAAGCAGGCGCCTTCTTGCTATCCAAGCCAAGAAAGAGAGGGAGCAACAAGAAATACAAATGAGAGGTAAGAAAAATTACTTAGCAAGTAGAGTGTGTGTTGTGGAATAACTTCATGGCAAAAATGACAGCCTGTTTTCAAGAGCCTTGTCTGGTTTTAAGAGATTTTCTCACTGGAGATTTATAATTCAGCTGCTGTGGCAGCTTAAACTTCATAAATTTAAGAACAAACAATACCTGCTTCTAGTTTTTTATCTGTCTTTTGTTCAGTGCTTTTCCGATTATGGTAGGCCCAGAGAGGTTGGCCAACACCATATCTGTTTAGGGAAGAGAAAACAAGCAAAAATTTGTCTTATGTCCAAACATCATCTGGTTCTTGAGTACAGAAGAGGTATTTCCTGCCTAAAAGCAGTTCCTAGTGCTGCTGCTAGCCGTGTGCTGTTCCTCGTCTAACACTTGATCTTTATTGGGCAGAGATGGCAGCACCCTTTCTCCCAAATCAGGATTTGGGCAATAAATCTCAGTTTACTGTTTCTCGCTTTAAAGAATTAGTTATGGAGCTGTATAAATAGAAACTGTCCACTCAGACATCTTTAAATCACGAGTTGCAACACCAGACCTTGTCTCTGTGTGAGTAGTGCTGTTTGAGGAGTATGGATGTAAAGAGAGAACACTTTGGAATTACAATTTAGGGGTTTTATTGTTTGTAAATGTGGATACTGGGCAGATGAAGTGGACAATTTAGCTCATCTAGATTATTTCCCTTCTGAAATAAGTGAGGGATAAGCATCCGTCATGGAGCCTGAATTTTGCACCTTAGCTGGATTGTGTGACTGTATCTGTTCTCGGAGACCAAGAATCACAGAGTGGTTTGGGTTGCAAGGGACCTTAAAGTTGATCATGCTCCACCCTCCCTTCATGGGCAAGGACATTTGTCACTACACTAGGTTGCTCCAAGTTCCCATCCAACCTGACACAGGTTGTCCAGAGAAGCTGTGGCTGCCTGATCCCTGGAAGTGTCCGAGGCCGGGCTGGACAGGGCTTGGAGCAACCGGGTCTAGTGGAAGGTGTTCCTGTCCATGGCAGAGGTTGAAACAAGATGATCTTTAAGGTCTCTTCCAACGCAAACCGTTCCACGATTCTGTGATATGTTGGTTTTTATCCAGGGTTTCTTCAGCTCAGTCCATCCTTACACCTTGCCATCATATATGTATATGGGGGCGGTTTAAGAATGATGGGCAAAAAGTAAACTGAAGAGTGTATGGTTGTAAAGAACGTTAACTAAAATCCCCACTATGGTGTAGTAAAATAAAAGACAATATTGATGTCTGCATACAATAAATGAAAGCTAATGCTGCTTTTTGCTGATTTTAACAGTGAGGATGGAGAAAGAAGCAGAGGAAGAAAGAATCCGGAGGCATAAAGCTGCTGCTGAGAAAACTTTCCAGGATGGAATTGCCAAAGCAAAACTGGTGATGCGCAGGACCCCAATTGGCACTGATAGGAATCATAACAGGTGGGAATAGAAATGACCATGAGCTTCCATCTCTGCCCTGAGAGAGGGGCTGTGCCAGATACCATCCCCCAGGAACAGATCAACAGGAAGGGTGTATGGAATTGTGGAAGAGAGAGAAGGGGAAAGTGTTTGTGTATATGGAGTGTAGTGGCTGGTTATGTGCCCAGCTTTTTGAGGCCCTGCCATGGAAGTCAGGACCAGTGGAGGTTCATGTGCTGGCATTGGGTGCTCAGGAACCTTGTTACCATATTTTTTCTTTTCATGTTTGTTGCACAGGCATGCTATTGGAATGGATTCTAAGCAAGGCTTCCCCTGTTTCTCAGCTATGCTAACATAAAAATATGCATGCATTTAGCTTTTAGTGAGTTGAGCACACATATGCTTCTCCCCTCAATGCAAATAAGTGTGTGTTTAACTAGCCAGAAAAGGAGACAGGTGCCTATTAACACACATTTCTTACAGATACTGGCTGTTTTCGGATGAGGTTCCTGGCTTGTTTATTGAGAAAGGTTGGGTACATGACAGTATAGACTACAGATTTACCCTTCCCCACCAGAAGAAGGAAGATTTGAAAAAGGACTACAGCCCTGGAGGTATGGTCTCGGGGGTATTTGTTCTGCTCTCTGTCTGTTTGAATGGAGTCACGAGTGTGAAAGAACTGTCTAGCCTAGAACCCTGCACACAGGAGGTGCTGGTGATATTTCCCTTCTGCTGCTGCAGGTCTGGAGACTTGCCTGCAGTGTCCTACCTAAGGACCATGGCATACAATCTCCTCTCGTACAAGCAGTGAGGTTGATGTCAGTTGGTATCATCCCTCTGGTTCACCCTGACCCTGCTGAGTTGCAGCATGACAGAGCCTTGCACAATTATCCAGTTGTGCTGCAGAGTGAGGGTGTCCATCAAGGTGCTGATATTCTGCTGGTGCCAAGACGCCCAGATCAGCCTGTGGGACAGTAACAAGCAGGGCAGTCTGCTAGATATGCATGGTTTTGCTGATTGAGGTTGTTTTGGGGAACATCCCTCTTGCACTTCCACTCAGCCCCTTCATGTTTGCTGAACATGTAGGTGAGGTACAAGGGACTGACTGAAATCTAGGGCTTCCTCCGTGACTTTGCCTGGTTAACTTGGAGCCTGGATCCTGGAGCCTTGCAAGCTTGAACAGGCACAAAAATCCATCTGTACAGAAGGAAACTTTACAGTTTTATGTGGAAATAGTTCTTGGGACAGAAGACCCTGCAATAATCTGACTCAGCTGAGTTTCAGTAGCGATCATTTCTTGCTTTTGGATCATCACATTCTGGCACTGAGTCCATCTACAGCAATCCTGCATGGGAGAGCTTATGGAGTTAGATCCAAGCTTTCACCTGGCAGAATTGTCTTAGACAAGGAACAAACTAAACACCTGTAGAGGAATGAAACAGGACAAACCTGCAGTTACATCCTTCGTCCAGCTGTAACTTTACAGCCACCTGTGTCTTGGAGACTGACTGAGCTGGAGGTGCATCATTCCAAGCTCCCATGGGTATATTTTCTGAACTGTTTCAAATGCTGACCAGCTGTGTTCCTGATCAGCTCCTTCCTTCCAGCTGTTTTCATCTCTCAGCTATGCTGCAGCCAGTGGGCAGGATTTCAGCATGTTCTTTGGAAATTTAACAGTCAAAGGCCTGAATGAGCAAAGATTTAAATTCGTGTCAGAGTGTTGTCTGAGATGCTCAGAAATAAAAGTTCATGCAGCTTATATCTCCTTTGGTTTTCAAAGTGCTTTGTCAGTATACAGCCAAAAGGTGAGACTAGTTTTATGCATTTGGAATAGTAGAAATGCTGCTCAGGATTCTACCTGAGCCTGTGCTTTTCTTTTGCAGAGAAGCGGAAGAGCACAGGCAGTGACGGCCGAGGGAACAAGCTGCACCGCCCCGTGCCCACCGCAGACCTGCCTGCTGAGACCACCACTCCCAAGCAGGGCCAGAACTTATGGTAACACACACTTTCATGGCTGCAAAGTGCACAAAGTGTAGAGGTCCAGGGATCTAAACAGATTTCTTTTGCTTAACCCTGCTACAAACCTGTTCCTCTTTCAGTGCTTGCCAGTTGGGCCGGTTCAGCAGTTCCCCAGGCTTCTGTTGCTGGTATTATTGCCCTGCTAACAGGGCAGCCAGTCCAAGAGCCAGTCTCATCATTCAATCATACAAAGCCAGTATAAATTAAGCTATTAAAATATTTCTTTGATGTATTGCTTTTTAAGTATTTTATTTTTCCATGTTGATAGCCTGTTATCCCTTTAATGCTTCCCAATGCCAAGCAGTGTCTTCTAAGTGAATCAAATCTATCTTTGGCATGTTTGATTGTAACCTGCTCCAGTAATTGGCCCTATCAGTAAAGGAATTCTGTGTTGAATATTGCTGTGTGTGGTAAGGAATGCTCATCAGTGTCCCCGTGCCAGAAAACCCTGGCTAAGCTTTGCCTGTTAACTGCTGTGGAGCATTGTGTATTTTTTGCATAACTGTCATAAAGTATGTGCTCCTGTGGCTCCACTCTTAGCAGTATCTGTCCCACAGAGTTCCACTGCTGACACACAGGGTGGGGTTGCTTGATTTTTTGATAAATAGATTTGAATTAATTTCCAAAAAATAGTTGCCAGTCAGAACTACTTTACTGAACATGTACCTGTTCCCTCACCAGGAACTGTAAAAGAGACTGAAATTGTGGGTGTCTTGATTTATCTGAAGCCTCAGCATTGAATGCTGACTGTTGGTATTGCTCTGCTGCTCTGAACGGTAGCAGGTCATAGGATATTACAGAGTTCTTGTGCTTTCCTTCACTGACCCGTCCTCCCATGACCCTGTTACCAGGCTGGGCCTTTGCACATCTTGCCAAAATTCAAGCAATCAGGCTTTCCTAGGGAATGGGTCCTGCACACGGAGTGTGATCCACAGGAAAGTCCTCTGCTCTTCCTAACTGCCTCGTCTAACACTTGATCTTTATTGGGCAGAGATGGCAAGGTGTGTTCCAGAAGAAGGACCAATTCTATAAGGAAAGCAGTAGCTTAAATTTACAGAGCTTATTGCTAACATGGAGAGCAGCATAGAGCCAATTTGGACGAGTTAATTAAGACAGACTTCCTTCAACTTGTGACTCCAGGCTGAACTTGAAAAAGCACAGTATTTGATCTGTTTATTCAGGTTGGCTCCTCCCAACAACATTCTGAGGGAGATCAGTGTGGTAACAGAGGCAGGAGTGCAGTATGGAGTAACCAGTCAGAGCCTGGGAGGAGAAGCTCTTGGAACCAGGTCCTGGATACACTCAGTGCTGAATTATATTCTGTCACTAGCAGCTGCTTTGTATGGAGTGACCGTAATGGATGGTATTCTCCTTTTATAAAAGAAAGCAACAGAAAGAATTAAGAAACTTCTTTTAAAAAAAGCTTGATGTGGCAGCCAGAAGCCCAAAACACTTTCAAAGAGATTTGCCTTAGAGTTTCCATACTAAATGGTCAGAGCAAGTGTTGCCTCTTAACTTTGGGGAAAAAATGGGTTGAAAAACTTGGAAACAAAACTGTAGCAGCAATAACCAAATATTTTGAGTTCACATCAGGATAAGGAAGCTGTTAAAAGTAAGAAAGCCTACTTAAAACCTGTGGTGAATCTCAGTGAAAGAAATAAAAAGAATGATAAAGTGAAGTACAGACTAAGGGCAAAACAATTTTCTTTTCCCTTTGGGGAGCAATCTCCTGCTTCACAAAATCTATTGTGACAGGGTCTGCCTTTGGAGAAGAGGCAGGCTCTTTGCATGAATTGGTGAAGAAATACTAAATAAATTACAGAAATATTCTGAACTTGTATGTTCAGCAGGGAGATGGAGAGTAATGCTAGAGGAAACTGGGGCAGGCTCCTAAAGAGGTTTTCTTTGATAGAGGAAAGAGGGATCAGGAAATAAAACTAGCAAATGGCTGCTTTGGAATAGAGAGGATAATGCTGCAGCTGAAATACACAACTGGCTGCTACCAACCTGCTGTGAATCTCTGAATTGCATCTGTTCAAAGCACCAATGCACAGATTGCTGAGAGAGGAGTTCATTGAGAAGTAGGAAGCACAAAGTTAATTGTCCTGGCACACAGAGGAGTCCTCAAACCAGAACATGCTGCAGTCTGGAGGGCTAGGTTGCCTCTCCTTGACTGAAAGGGCGCTTAAAGCCATGCCGGCAGCTAAGCAATAAGGTCTCTCGGCTGAAAGGCTTTTCCTTAAAAATCTGGAACTCCTTAGAGTCTGTTTGCTGTCTGACACCTGCCACCTCCCTTTCATGTCAGCATCTACAGAAAGCCAAGTGACAGGCTGGGAGCTGCTACTTCAGGGGTTAGCCAGCAACTAGAAATTCCCTCTGAAGAAATCCATATTCCTATTCCTGTATTTTTGTTTGGGGCCATTGCCATTGATCTCAAGGACCACTCTCAGCATAAATGGCTATGGAAGAGTCTTCTCCTTGGCTGCTTTTTGCGCATTGTCCTTGGACACCATGAAGAACCCCAAACCCATGCTGAAGTCCTTCGATACCTCTGTGTCCTGTTGTTTGAATTCAAGGACTTTTCCAGATAAAACTCATAATTTTGGCATATGCATAGGAAGTTTCGTTTCTTTGTTCTGCTTTAGGTCCTGCTGTTTGTCTCTATTCCTAGTGGGATGTGGGATTGAGTAGCCTTGGAGTGCATATAGAGCATCTTTAGCTTTACCCTTTTATACTTTAGAGTGATGAGACTTTGAAATTAAATACCAAATTAACTCTGAATAGTTGTATTTTGCAATCCTGGCCCTTTGCCCCTTGAGGTTGGGAGCTGGTAGGGCTGTGATAAAGGGAGAAATAGTTTTATACTTCTATCAAGAGTTACATAATACCTCAGAGAAGTGGTTCTGCTGTCACTACTTGGTCCCCAAAAAGAAGAGGGTCCAGTGTTCTGTCGTAAAAGAACAGATGATGGCAGCATCATAAACGCTTGGTTACTTCTGTCTTCTCCAGACAGATGGACCAATCCCTCTCTTCACCTTGTGCTCTACTTGCACAGATGTTGATCCTTATTAAAAATCTCCTTGTTCTGGGCACATAAGCTCTAAAGAAGTCTCTGTCGATATCATAGTGCTTGTGAGCTGTGTACTTCCTGGTCTTTCCTGCAAGAACCATGGGGAGAATCACAGCCTTGAACAGGATATTAGTGTGCAGGAGACTTCTTGCTCATTGTGGTCAGAACGGAGTTGAATTTTGGAAGCGGTGGCATCTCTGCAGAGTAACTGTCGTTCTTCGTCTATTAGAAATTCAGCATGGTATGGCAGGTCCCCTCAGCAGACAATTTGAGTTAACCACGAGTAGGTGCTGACATACTCCATTCTTACACTTATAATCTACAGATGGAGTTTCCCTGTTTCCACCAACCCTCCAGAGGAGGTACTGGTCCTGGGCTCCTCTAGATGTTGTCCTCTCAATTTCATTGTTCCTTAGTCCAGGTTTTAGACCTTTCTGTGTCCGTTGCAGCCTGTAGCCTGAGAACAGGTAGAAACATTTTGCCTGAGTGAATACGCCTTTTGACTTGATGCTTGTGCCATTTGTGCCTTCTGTTCTGGTTGCTGACCAGTCTGTTGGCTTGTGCTGCCAGAAATGTCAGGAGAGAGTCTAGGCTATTCTTTAGAAATATCTTTCTATACTTGTTGCTTGGCACATAGGAGCTTGTGCCCAAGAAGAAAGATTAGATCTGGAATCCTCTGGTAAGGTTCACAGAGCGGTCCTTATCAATTGTTTCCAAATAAGGTTGATTCTCCTATTTCCTGTATTCCCTCTTCTAATGAGCAATCCTCTAACAGAAGATAGGGAATAAGTTATATTTTCTGTAAACAGCCTCTGAAGCTCAAGTTGAATCCACATCCCATCAGCTGAAAAGGCTTCGTGGTTTCCTGGAATAGAGCTGGAAAGAGAAGAGGGAAAGTGCAGAATTTCAGGCTATCTTAAAACTCATTTAAATGCTCAACCCAGCATGCAAACATGATTATACTCTGGAATTGCAGAAAGAATATCTGATTTAGAGGACTATGTAAAGGTATTCCCCTTTTAGATTGAACCAACTGCTGATGGCCATTACTGTCCTCAAGGATTCCTGAGCATGAAGATTTCAGGCTGATCAATATTTGCAGATTCTGCACTTGAGCTTTCAAGTTTGGGCAAGCTTAGAGAGGAGGACTTACGCACTTACAGAGACAAAGCCTGCCCAGGCACACAGCTCCAGCAGCAGCAGTTAAAGGATCAGCCTTTAACTGCTTAAAGGGACATCACTTTTTTAATCTGGGGATATCTGGTTAATGAACGGAAATCTGATTAAATTGCCATGCTGTCAGTGTGTAGTGTGTTAGTCTTTTCTAGTACATCTAACACAACATTCAGATCACTTAAACCACCTGCAGAGTAATGAATGGAATCCCTAGGGTAGACAACTAAATTCAGATGTCAACATTTTAATAAACTTAATGGGGAAAATACATCTATAAACCAGTTTTGTGTTCTGATTGTGTTTTTCTTACCCTGGAATTGGCTACATTTGTGGACCTTGAAATGAAGCCAGCCTGAGTCAGAATTCTTCTACCAGCATTCCTGGATGTGTTTCACCTTGCTTCATGGGGTCAGGATATAGGTTACCTCTTATCCCTACCTACTGATCCTTGGGAACTATTTAGAAGAAGAAATACTATTGTCACAGAGATACCCTAGGTGATCTAGATGCATTTTTCTATCTTTCAGGTTTCTCTGTGACAGTCAGAAGGATTTGGATGAGCTGCTGGATTGCCTGCATCCCCAAGGAGTAAGGGAGAGCCAGCTCAAGGAGCGCTTAGAGAAAAAGTGAGCCTGCTCTTTGTTTTTCTGTGCCTTCTCCAAGTCAAAGCGTGTCCTTGGCACAGCAATCCTTGCCATTTCCTGGGGCAGCATCCCAGGCTGGGCTTTGATTGTTCCTTTGCTGAAGAGGGGAGGACATTCAGGTTGAGTAATTGCTGGTTTTCTTGGGCAGATTCTTGATAGATAACACTCTGAACAGTGAAGAAGTTCTGTCAGTCTTTGAATTGCTTCTTGAAACCAGAAACAAAGGCAGTGCTGGTTGCTCTGAGCCAGAACTGCCACATGCTTTCATGTGTCTTTCAAAGAATGTTGTGCACTGGTGGAGCTCATAGCTTTCATTGGAGATCATTGTCCCAGAACCTGTCCATCCCCCAGGGCAGTGCTCTGCCTGTACTCAAAAGCTGAGTTTGATTTTCCAGATACCAGGACATCACCCATTCCATCCATTTGGCTCGGAAGCAGAACTTGGGCCTCAAATCTTGCGATGGCAACCAGGAACTGCTGAACTACCTCCGGAGTGATCTGATTGAGGTTGCAACACGGCTGCAGAAAGGAGGCCTGGGATATGTTGATGTGACACCAGAATATGAAGCAAAAGTGAGTGAGCAGGCAAAGTACTGAACAAGACAAGTGTGAGATAATACTTTCTGTGGAAGGTCTTCAGTCTTTTGTTCTCCTCAGATAAGAGGAGCAGGAAATCAGTTTTCTCATTTGTCCTTTAAACAGTTATTTCAAGATTACACACCTTGAGGTGTAGGCGGGTCATAATGTCGGAGCTGAGTGTCCAGTTCAATTGTCCTGTTTCCATGTTCTCATGACAGACTTCTTTATGGAGCAGAACTCCATAGCTGATTTTTATCTTCTAAATCAAAGCCAGCATGTCTTTGTTGAGACAGCAGAATATGTTGATTACATAACCAGGTGTGGCAGGTAAACACACTGTATTAGGTGCCATAGGTGTCTGTTTGCAGACCCACATTAAGCAGCAGAGAGAGTAAAATCCAGCTGTTATGGGGCTGTATGCTCTTCCCAACAGGTGTACTCGCTGGAGAGCCTAAAGGATTTTGGAGAGTGTGTGATTGCGCTCCAGGCTGGTGTTGTTAAGAAGTTTCTGCAAGGTTTCATGGCCCCTAAGCAGAAGAGAAGGAAACACCAAGGAGAGGATTACATTGGCAAGACTGAGGAGATAGATGAAGACAAGAAAATAGCAGAAGAAGCTAAGGTATCGTTCACCTCAGGGCTCTGTTTTGCAGTAGAACTCTTTGAGCATTAGCAGTACATTTCATGGTATACTAAATCTTGAGCAACTTCCTCCCATTTCAGATTTGTAGTTGAGTGTGTTTGGTGTTTATGGGGTTAGGTGTTCCCTGTTTATTTGGAGGAGTAAATGTATGGGGAAAATAAAAATAAAAGTGAGGAGTTATTTAATTTTCTCTCTGTGAATAGGAAATGAGTCAAGTTCCCTCCATACTGTTCTGCTTAAATAAAAGTACATTATGGAGCATTTTCACAGAACTTAATAGGAGTTGTATCTGTCAGAGAGGACTGATGGTCCTTTGGTCCACAGAGAGGAGGAGAAACATGCTGAGGTTCTGCTGACTTCAAGGGAGTGAGATTCAGGTAAATACCATTAGGCAAAGAGAGATAGAAGTTGTTGGATGTGTGGAGGCACTTGGGGAGATGTTTGGGCAAACAAGCTGCATGTGCCTCAAGGCAAAAAGTGGTGTTGTGGGTCTAAATATGTATCTCTCCTAATGAAAGGGATGGAGAGGATCTGCAGAGGATTGGGAAGGATACTGCAGACACTTGTGCTGCAAGTAGGTAGTTTCTCTGCACTAAATTGAACAGGACATTAATGCCCCATGACAAGATTTTCACCACTGTCCTCAGCTCTACCCTGACTGATCATTAACTTCAGCAGTGGCAACAATATCAGAATTGGATCAGCAGAAGTACTTGAAAGTCCCAACTTAAAAAAAGAAATAATATTTCTTCACCTGTCTTTACCTGAAGAGAACAGGCAAGAAAAATGGAGAGAGGCTAATTTACACGAGCATGTAATGACAGGATAAGGGCGAATGACTTTAAGTCATTACTTAAATGATAGAGGGTGGAGTTAGAGTGGATATTGGGAAGAAATTCTTCCCTGTGAGTGTGGTGAGGCCCTGGTACAGTTTGCCCAGAGAAGCTGTGGCTGCCCCATCCCTGGACGTGCTCCAGGCCAGGTTGGATGGGGCTAATGTAGTGGTAGGTGTCCTTGCCTATGGCAGGGGGTTGAGATGATCTTTAAAGTCTCTTCCAACACAAACCCTTCTGGGAATCTATGACTGATGCTGGTAGTTTGGGTTTTTGGTATGGATCTGTGGGGGCTTTTTTAAAGCTCCTGTCAGTATGTGCTGAACCCTTGTTTGAACATCAGGTCTTTGCTAAGCTGTGCCATTGCTGTGTTAGTGGGGTAATTTGGATAGGCACTAGAAATTTTCACATTCCTCAGTTGTCCTGAAGTATTTAAAATTTGCTAATTTTGAATCTTCCATCCTAAGTGCAAGGGTAATTAGGAGGATGCTGTATCCTGAAAGCTCTCAGCAGAATGGAGTGCTGTAAAAATCGGTGAGGTCTGAGGCAGAAAGGGCTTAGATCAGCACATTTCCTGTTTCTACAGCAGGCACCGTATTATGTCATACTCTAATTTTCCTTAGAGCTGTAGCCATGAGGGCTGTACCTGTAGGGCACACTCAGGGTAGCATCCAGTGTGTGATTGTGCAGGTCTCCCTTCCCCAAGCACTGGCTTTAGTGTCCTGCCAATCTCTCTGGAGCATTTATTTATGCAGTGCGGTGCTTACTATCTTGTTCAAATTTTTCCAGACCTTTGTGGTGGTACAAGCAATGTTCAGCTTTTTTTGGGGTTGGCCGTTGGTTTGTTTGGTTTGACAATTTTTTTTTAACCTCAGTTTATCTGGAATAAGCTTTATTTTTGCCAAAACAGAAAACCTTTATAGGTGACCTTGAAAGAGCAGCCTAGTATTTAGATGCAGTTATCTGATGAAAATCCCTGACTGCCAGGCAGACTTGTTCTATAGGGAAATCTCCTGCATAGGCTAAGAATGATGAAGCCTTTTGAGCCAGAACTGCACTGAGAGCACATAGCAGGTAAAATACAGCATAGCTGCACTGGAAAACCACACTCAATGTACTTCCAGACTGCAGAGGAAGAATTGCAGCCCTGTGGTATGAGTATGTCTCATTTTCCCTGTGAGAAACAAGTTGTGGCTTAACAGACACCTGTTTGCAGACATAGTTGTCTGTACTAAGGGTTCCTGCTGGCTCAGCTGCAATGCTGGAGCTCACACTGCTGAGTGGCAAAGGATTGCAGTGAGACCTGGCTTGTGGATGCTCCTGAAAATCAGGCTGGTGCCTCTGTTGATGCAAACATTGTGATTTCCAGTGTCAGTAGCATGCTGGACTGTCCCAGAACAGGACAGGGAATACGTGACCTCTTTGCAGTCTGACATTGCGTCACAATAGCGTGAGCAGAGTGAAGAACATGGGTGGGTTATCACCCCTGTGACCTACATTCAGTAGTCTGTGTGAGGGGAGAGTCAGTCTGCACCTGCAGGCAATCCCTCAATGAGCGACTTCACAACCAAGCAATTCCAGTTTCAGCTGTTCTGAGGTGTTTCAGCTCAGGGTGCTGGGTGAGAGCCTCTGTATCTGGAATCTTGTCTACCTTTACCAGAGAAGGTGTCTTCTTTCTGACACTCTTGAGGTTGATATGTGACTGAGGACTTAGCTTTTTATTCTGGGGGTTGCTTTTTGTTTTGTTTTCCCTGCTAAGTTGCTCCTACTCAGTCAGGAGGGGATTTAAGTAACTTCTTCCTGTCTCCCATTTTGCTGTGTTGGCAGCTGGAACTTGCTTGGTACTGGTGCTGCTCAAATGCCACAGTCTCCTGATGCTTGGGAAGTAAGGCTAGAAATCTGTTAAATTCCACAGACCTGAGAGAAATATGTCAGCAAACCTGCCAACAGCTTTTGCAGATTTATCTTGGCCCAGCAATTGCCCAGTATGTTAAGAGCAAAACCCATGGAACAGTTCCTTGGAAAATCCATTACACAGTATGCAAAGCACCTCAACAATGTTCTGCAAAGAAAGAGTGCAGAGCTGTGTAACCTCCACAGTGGGCTGGGCAGCTTTCCATTTGTCTCCAGTGGTTCTCCAGGATTCACACCAGCAACGGCAGTGAGGATGTTAGCATTTCAGAACAGTTTGTATGTTTTTCCAAGCATCTAATATATACTGTGCTTCCTTAAATTCAGTCAGAGGAGAATGCGCAACTCTGCAAAACTACCAGGTTTTGTTTGGCTCCCAAATTGCTGTCAGCTGCAGAGTTTAGATTTTCCCATCCAACACAACGCTGTTTTTCACTCTCCTGGGGTAGAAGAACATTAACTTGAGGCCTATTATGTCCCTGTCATAACTGTGCCATCACCTCATTGTTGTAGAGCACAGGATTACCATTGGAGAGGGACATGGTTCTGGATAACTTCTGTCATGCTGTATTTCCAATTTATCAAAATGGTATTTCCAAACCTCCTGAGCTGGGTGTGTGGTTTCCTATTGGCCTTGCTCTGTGCAGACACTGGCAGCTGCTATGGTGCAAAGCTCAGTTTTGATGCTGACATCCTCATTCCCAGTTTCTCTGATTTCAGATGAACTGAGGCTATCCTGTCTCAGAGAAGCAACTTGTTTCATATTTGGGGGTCCAAATGCCTATGCAGTGTGATTGTAGGTACAGGGTTCCCTTTGCCAACTGAGCAACTCAGGGACCACAAAGCTGTTGCTGAGGTTTGGATGGCTATGTGGTACCCACTGGAGGGCAGCACAGGCCACTTCAACCCTCCTTCTACTGTGATTGCCAGTTGTTCCACAACTTTCATCCCACATTTTACAGTGCTAGATTTTTGCCTTTTATTTTCTTAGCCTGCTGATTATTTGGGTTAAATCTTCAGAGCAAGAATTTAGTGGAGTTCATATAGGTTGATTCAGCCTGACCGTAAAATGCAAAATGGTCGGCTGTTATGAACAAACTCTGATCCAGGGAGATTGGATATGGATAAACCACAACCAGAACTGCTGAGGTGACACAGAAGGAAAGAAATATCAGAGTTGAGCTTTGCTTCTGAAGGGTCCCAGCTAAGGGATATAAAAACATCTTTAGACTGAAGGGAGCTATGTCTGTACATTGTTGTAAGATGTTAGGTCTGTCTGCAGGTTGCTTCAGCCATGGAGAAATGGAAGACAGCAATCCGTGAGGCCCAGACCTTCTCCCGAATGCATGTACTGCTGGGGATGCTGGATGCCTGTATCAAGTGGGATATGTCAGCAGAGAATGCCAGATGCAAAGTGTGTCGCAAGAAAGGTAGGCGCTCCTGTCCATGGAATTCCTGCATGTGCAACAGCTGTCACTTCTCTGCTCTGCTTAGGCAATGTGTCCTTGTAGTCTGTCACTCTGACTGTGGCTGTATTTTAAGTTCTGAATGTCAAGATTTACAGTCAGCAGCATTCATCTCTCAGAAACATTTGACCCTGACTCCAATAAACCATCCTTACGTAACAAGTACAGAGTATTGCAGAGCTGTTCTCCCCTGGATATTTAGGGTACTTGGACAAAAGTAATACACAAAGCCTTCTGGGAACTACTTTCATGTTTTGAATGGTCTTTGGGTCTCTGAGCCTTGTCAGTTGATCCTCTCTTTTAGAAAAGGAGCAAGCAAGGAGAGGTTGGGAAGATTATTAGAGGGAAAGCAAGGTGAGTGTTCTTACTCTGAGGCTAGAGTAGGACCAAAACAGCTCAGGGAGCTGGGAAGGTCATCAAACAGGTGACGAGGGAATACTTTCTCTGTGTGCACTGTAGAAGGAAGGGCTTTAGAGTCTTCCAGTGGAAGGCAAAGTAGCAGGGGTATCAGCAGAGATGGGGTGCTGGTATTTGTTCTGCCATAACCTCTCCTGTTGGATGGGAGCCTGGTGGTACATTCTGCCTCACCACTTCTATATTTGCTGAAACTGTCGTGGGAAATGAGGGCAGGCAGAGCTTGAGAGACTGCTGGGCAACTTTTGTTTACTGCAAGGCTTTGCCATCCATCCCTTCAGAGAAATAAGGGCTGAACTGGTGCAAAATTTGCTTTCACTGCAGAACCTCAGCAGTATTCCAAACAAGTGCCAAAACTATCCTACCTGCTGTTGAGAGGAGTTTCTAGGCAAAAGTAAGGGGGTGCTCACCTGGGACTAACACAATAGTTTCACAGAAATTAAGAACTGAGATGTTAGAGAAAGACAAGCTGGCAAGCCCTCTGCACTTTCTTTTTCCACTTCAGTAAAAGAAAGCTGGCTCAGGATTGTTTCCATGTTTCCCTTCATCAGTGGGAAACACAGAGAGAGACTAGTCCTGCTGCATACTGATTTTTGGTGTAGCCTTGTTACCCTGAGTAGAAAGAATATACCATGTAGGTTAACCAGACTGAACATAGAATAAGAACAGCTCCATTTTTAGCTTACAGCTCTGGGGCCCTGTTTGCAGCAAACTTCTCTTTCCCCATGTTTGTTTGGGTGGAATCTCTTTGGCAGATTTCTGTCCTTGCCTCCAGTGAAATCTTTGCAGGGCAAGGGACTTCACATTGGTTTTATTTTTAAATGCTGCTGTTCATAAATATAGTGGTGCAACAAAAAGAAGGATCCCCAAGGAAGACCATCACAGAAAGGGTCCCTGCCCTCCAAAGGGACTCTGCATCTTTCTCTTGCTTAGTCCTGCCCTCAGCTTCTGCCTCTCAGGTTGAGTGGCCTTGTTACAAGTGAGCTGCACTTTCCTAGGTGAGGATGACAAGCTGATCCTGTGTGATGAGTGCAACAAGGCCTTCCACCTGTTCTGCCTGCGGCCGGCACTCTATGAGATCCCAGACGGGGAATGGCAGTGCCCAGCGTGCCAGCCTTCAACAGCCCGGCGCAGCTCACGAGGCAGGTGAGTGACCTTCGTGCCCATAGCCTTGTCACAGCACAGTCCCAGGCCTCTTTTCACAAGACACAGACCAGCCTGGAGCAAAGCCCCTTTAAAAGGTTTGAAATCACCCAGTTAAAGCAGCACTGGAACAGAAGAAAAGCAGTTTCAGGAATAAGTAAGTACAAGTAAGTTTAGCACACCTGTATTGTACTGATGCATTACAAGTTCATGAGTTCTAATAAATAACTTGGGTTTGGAAATGAAAACGTGCAGAACACCCATCAAAATTAGCTTCACTAAGCATTGTTGCTTCATTTGAGCAGCTGGTTGGGTTGTTTCTTCATGTAGTTTGTGGCTGCAATTCTGTAGGTCCCTGGGCCTGGGTTACTAGAGTGTTCTTCTAAGCTAGAGTAGACATTACTCCAGGCTGCAGCTCAATCCCTGCTCTGCTATGACAAGTCAGGCTACAAAATGCCATTCTAATGGTTTTCTGTACCTGATAACCCTAGCAAGACAGGAGCACTTAAATGTGACAAAGGAAACATGGTTTTAGGAGGTGTGGCAGATATGAGTAGTTGCCTCCTAACAGCAGTGGGTTGGATTGATTTTTTGAGTTGCAAGCTGTAACTTAAGAATTTTACAGTGAGTGTCCTTTGCTGGTGGTGACTGTGCTGCATCTCCCCATGTGTCAGTGAGGTGAGGCTGTCGAGTGGCACCTGATGCAGAAGCAGCCAGCAGATCCTCCCTGACAGAGCAGCAGGACAATAGAGATGTGCCAGCCAGTATCATGCAGGTGGTGTATGGCCTTAAAAGTATTACTTACTCACTGGACACCATTTAAGAGTTCCTCAGGCTTGTACAGAACTGACAGGGCTTAAAGGCAGCTGTTCTAGCCTGAGTTCATAGTTACTTTGATGTGGCAGAGTCACCTGCAAGCTGTTCACCTCCTGGCCCAGAGCCATCAGGTGGGGAACACCTGTTCTGTTACCTCCTTTCTGCTCTTGTCTTCCTGGCTGAGATAAGAAAAGAATGTCAGCCTGGCAAGTCTTTTACCCTCTGTGCTTTGGAAGTTTTATTCCTTTTACTGCTCAAGATCCTCTTTCTCCAGGGGATTTAGACTTCGACAGCAGGTTTGCCTATGTCCTCTTTTGCCTGTGCATGCTGGTTTTTAATGGTCTGAATGAGAGCCCACCTACTCCCTCTAGCTCAGGGATTCCCAGCACAGGAAGAACCTCGACCTGTTGGAGCAAGTCCAGAGGAGGCCACCTAGTTGATCAGAGGGATGGAGCAGCTCTGCAATGAGAGATGGCTGAGAGAGTTGGGATTGTTCAGCCTGCAAAAGAGGCGGCTTTGGAGTGACCTAATTGCAGCCTTCTAGTATCTGAAGGGAGCCCACAAAAAAAATGGAGAGACTATTTACAAGGAGGAATGGTTTCCTTGCATTCTTCCTTGGCAAAAGGCAGGGTTAAATTGGGTATTGATTGAGAAGAGATTCTTCCCTGTGAGGGTGATGAAACCCTGGCACAGATTGCCCAAAGAAGCTGTGACTGCCCCATCTCTGGAAGTGATGGAGCTTGGAGTAACGTGGTCTAGTGAAAGATGTTGCTGCCCATAGCAGGGGGCTGAAGCAAGATGGGCTTTAAGGGCTCTTCTAACCCAGACCATTCTGTGGTTCTATGAATGATTGAACAGACCCAGGTGAGAAGCCACAAAGTGCAGGGCAGGGAGTCTGCATGGCTTCTGACTTCAGCACGTGAGGAGCCTGACATTCTGTTCCCCAGTCTGTTTCCCATAGTTATAAGGAAACCAATCTGTCCCTTTAGTATAGGGAAAAATATTCCAGCAGGAAAAAGAGCCCCTGTTGAAACTCCTTAGGCTGGGCCTGCAGACCTGGGTAAACAGCAAATCATCCTCTCAGGGAGTAATAATTACACAGCAGTCACAGTCTTAAAATCGTCTGTCCCATGGTCATGTTGCCTGGAATACCAAAAAATACTCAGATTCAGCTCTTGGGAATTTTCAGCCCAGATGTTTAGCTGGGGAAATGCCCTTTGAGCTGTAGCTATAACTTGATATTCTGAAATACAGCACACTGCTTTGGACTGAGCATGGTGTTTGTTGTACAGCCCGAACAGGCCACTGACATCCATACTCTTATACCACAAACAAATAAACCTGCCTTGTTCTAGGAACTATGCAGAGGATTCTGCTGAAGATGAAGGTGAAGAAGGTGAGGAAGCTTCTGATGAACCAGATGCTGAGGAAGAAGAGGAGGAGGAAGAAGACTATGAAGTTGCTGGACTAAAATGTAAGGCTTTGACTGTGTAGGGAAATAACAGAAAATAGTAACCTTCCTGCCTTCAGTATCTGAAACACTGATCCTCTTCAAGACTTGTGCTTTTCCTCATGCAGAGCATGTGTAAGCCCAGGAGATATCACAGAGAAAGGCTGTGTCTCTGCTGTGGTTACTTGGAGAGCTGGAGTAAACCCTTGGCCATTTGTGATGGAATCAGCACTAGCAAAGATTGAAACTGCTCACTGCCCAGTCACTGCCTGGGGACACTGTTCTGAGGGCTGAGAGGGGTCAGTAGAGACTGCAGCTGGGGGGGGGGTCAGCAGAGCCTGTAGAGTGGTGGCAGCAGCAGCAGTTCCTGGGATTGTCAGTCTCTGTACCTACAGGATTTGTTGTACACTGGGAGCTGTTTAAATGCTTGTGGGAGCTCTCACCACAGCTCCCTCTCCTTTCTTTTCTTTTGCCCACCACTTCATAACCCCTTGAGTGCAGGACTTCTAGTGATTTGGCAAAGAAGCATTTTGAAATAGGAGGACTAGCACTTCCTCTCTTTATTCCAGTGGGAATGCACAGTGCTCCAGATGTAGTGTGGCCTGGACCACCAGCACCCGTTGATTTTCTACAGAGACCACTTGGGATGCATAACTGGAGCATTCCTGGGCAGCTGGGAGGAGTAAAACTGTTTTCTAGACTTCTCAATGTCTGCTTCTTCACCTAAACATACTTATGTTTAGTATGTGTATCCACTTTGGGTTTAGGGGAGTTTTAGTCAGTTGGGCAACTTGCTGCACTTGAAAGCTCAGTCTGGGTATGGCACGCTGCCAGCATTTGCGTTCTGTCAAACTGTCCTTGACTGACATAACATTAACTGCAGGTTGTCTTAAATAGGGCAGAGAGAATCCAGAGACTTGGGACTCGGAGGATTATTCCATGTTCTTTTGTGGGTTTCCATCCAGGCCTGAGCCTTGATTCCCTGACTTTACTCTGGTTTCAGAGAGGCTCACTGATACCACGGCTATGCACACTGCTTGTTGTCCTGTGGCGTATCCAGTTCCACACTTGGAGTGTGTTCAGCCTGTGTTGCATGGCCAAGGCAGGAGCTGAGCCAAGCTTTCCAAACAATAGCAAAAGAGGGTTACAGTCACTAAAAATAAAGTGCTAAATGCAACCCCTGGCTTTAGAGAGCATTAACATGAAAAGGTCACTGTGGAAAACTTTTGTTTTAATAGAGAAGTCACATTGATCCTCATGGCGTTTATCCTGAGGGATCTAACCTAGAATGTTGGATTGTCAGACATTTAGCACGTGCTGCACGCTTGACACACAAGTGGAGTGACAGCAGGCGGACGTCCTGCGGCCCTGCTGCACGCCCAGCATGGGGGGCCCAGCATGATGATTTATGGGACAGGGCTGGATCAGAGGCTGCAGCTGAGGTTTCCAGTGTGCTGGATACAGCTTGCTCAAGGGCTTGGGATCAGGTGGAAGGGGTTTGACTTGGGAAGGCCAACACATTCTCCTCATACAAAGGGTCATGGGAGAAACTTAAGACAAGGGAGTGTGTCAGCATGCTTGTATTGCCACCAGTATGGAGCTCTGAGAGGCAGACTCACAGAGGCAAGTGCCTTTCTAGGATGTAATGTGGCAACCCCAGTCTTGGGGAATAAAATCCCATTGTTTCCCACTTACAGCACATGGGGAAGCTCCCAGCTGCGGTAACTTGACACTCCCTCTGCACACAGTTCTCTTCTCAGGGGGCCTTAGCAGCTGGCTTATCCCACTGTGTGGGCTACTTGGAAAAGCACCCATCCCTAAAACTGTGAGGAGCAAAGGGGGCAGCAGGCAAGTGAGGAAACTGCAGGTTTCTGCTCCCAGTGCTTTCAGAGGATATGTTGCAGTGCTGTTTGAGACAGCTGTCTGTCCTTGCATTGCTTCCCTGTCTCTCCCTCAAGCCTTGATCTGTGGAGGTCTCCTGGTGCTGCAGGCAGAGGGGTTTGCTGTTAACTGCAGCAGTTGATCCAGGAGCTCCCAGGTCTCCCTCAGCTTGAGGATCTGCTGTGTATGAGTACCCTTTTAGCAGCAGGCAGTTGCTAGCCATGGCCTCCTTTGGGCAGGAGGTGATGACCTGCAGATTACCTCTGGAGAAGGTGTGAGAATGCAGCTGAAATGAAGCCTTGGGCTCACCAGCCTGAGTGAGGCTCAGCCTGGTGTGGGAGGCAAATGGCTGGTGGTGTCTGCTCCCAGATGCACCCAGGCCTCTAAGCCCATGGCTTATCTGTTTCAGTGAGGCCCAGGAAGGCAGCCCGTGGTAAGCAGGGCTCCATGTACTCCTCAAGGCAGGGAAGGCACCAGAGGAAGAAGCAGATGCTGCACCCTGTGCGGGGACCTCGGCAGCGCACGGCACCTGTCAACGGCGCAGACATCGATGAGCTGGTAAGAGCCAAATTGCTCCCTGGAGTCTGCTCACATCATGAGTTATAAACCAAACAGGTGGAACGCTTCCTCCCATCCCTTCGCAGAGAAATGCACTGAATCCTAGTGGAAGCCCGGGCTAGGCTGGGTTAACAAAGGAGACATATCCTTTAGGGCCTGCTGCAGACAGAGCACAGATATGCCAGGCATTCCTCCCCAGCCACTTTCACACATTGTCCCCTTGAGCAGCAGGCAGCCTGCAGCTTGTTAAAGGGTTTTAAATAGTATCCATATGTCTCTGCAGAGAGGTGGGGGAACTGAGGGAGTCCTGGATGGCCAGGGAATGCCAGCAATGTTGGACCCTTGCTCCCCAGCCTTGGCCGTTTTCTGACAGTTGTTGCCCGTATGGTCACTGCTCAACTTCCAGGACATAATTTGGCTGGTTTAGGTTTCACTTGATATTTAAAGAATAAAACCGTAGGCTCCTTCACAGAGCAGTTTGTGCATGCTGGGTGGGGGAGCTGCAGCGCCTGTCTCTGGGGAGCAACACACCATAGGGGATACATGAGGATGCTGCAGCCCCACAGCCACATCACAATGCCCCATAGATCTGTCACTTGTCCTGTAACCAGCACTAGTGGTGCTGGTGTGTCCTGTCACTCTCCTTGCTCATGGTCTGTGGGTTCACTGCTGCTCATGCTAGGTCTGGGGGACTGGCTTATGATCTGTTACACACCAGAGGGCAAGGATAGGCAACCACAGCCAGCACAGAAGGATATTCCAGTAGGGAAAAATCTTACTGGAATAGCATACTGGCTCAGAGAGGGCTCTGCCGGGATTTGTCATTTGTCTTGGGAAGAGACCAGAGCTGGGTCAGAATAGTGAGTTACCCTCTGCTGTGGAGCCTTCCTGTCATTCAGTGTTTCCTCAGCAGTGATGTCCCACAAGCTGTGCTCTGGGAGCTATGGGGATGTCCCCATGCTGAGTGTAACCTGCGCTGGGTCCGTGGGCACATGACTGACCTTGTGCTGAGCCTATGCAGGGATGGCAGCACTCAGGGCACCAGCTGCTGCCTGGGATTTGAAATGGCACAGTCAGCTCTGGCAGAGCAGAACAGCAGCGCAAGTGCTTCTCCATCTGCCTTGGGTGCTGCCTGTCACAAACTCAAAGGAGGGCAGGAAGAGGAAATTCACGTTCTCCGTTTGCTGGCATTTATTTTTTTCACTGCTTCTTGTGGCCATATTGTCTTTGAACTTATTTTGAAAAGGCCACCTGCCACCAGAGGAGAGCTGGGCAGTTTGTGAGCTGTTCCCACCAAGCTCCTGAATGGGGCTGCTGTCCTTATCCCAAGTGGCTGCTGCATGTCATAATCACAGAATGGCCTGGCTTGGAAGGGGTCCTAAATGCATCTCATTCCAACCCTTCTGCCATGGACACAGACACTTTCCACTAGACCAGGTTGCTCCCGGCCCTATCCAGCCTGTCATTGAACACTTCCAGGGATGGGGCAGCCACAACTCCTCTGGGGAGCCAGTGCCAGCCCCTCACCATGTTCAGAGGGAAGAAATGTGCTGGCTGTGCTAAGAACTAGCTTCTTTGGCCTCAGGGCTATTTGTTGAACCCCAAAGCCTGTAGCAGTTCCCTCCTTTTACCAACACTCGTGTGGGCAGGTCCTTCAGACAAAGAGGACAGCACGTCGCCAGAACCTCGAGCTGCAGAAGTGTGAGGAAATCCTCAGCAAGCTGATCAAGTACCGCTTCAGCTGGCCATTCAGGTGAGGGCAAGTGACATCCTCCTCTGGGGGTAGGACTGGCCACAGGCAGTGTGGGGGTGAGGGCTGGCTGTGGTGCAGTCCTGCCAGATCCACCTGGGAGACTTAGGGCTCCAAAAGCAAGTCATATCTGAGGAGAAGCTGCTCCAGATGAAACCACCATGTTCTCAGTCTTCTGCTGGGCTGAAAACACGGTGCCCTTGCAAGGAGCTGATGCAGGAGGTAGGTGTTCTCTGCTGCCCCCAGGATTTTTGGAGCACTGAAGTGCTGTGACTGAGGGGAAAGTATGGACCTTCCCCGTATGAACCAGCTCCCTGAGCTCCTGTGCTTCCCATGCCATAGGGCTGATGTATCTGTAACACTGTTGTGTTGCTTGGGCTTGTTGCAGCACTATGGTGCAGCAGGTCAGGGGTGCCACAGGGGTGAAGGGGTGGCAGGACCCCACTTCTCTGCAGTGGTGCCAGGGTCAGCATTCCCTTCCTATCCATGTGGCCCTTCCTTTGACAGGGAGCCAGTAACCACCGAGGAAGCTGAAGACTACTTTGAGGTCATCAGCAGCCCCATGGACTTCCAGACTATGCAGAGCAAATGCTCTTGTGGCAATTACCGCTCCGTGCAGGAGTTTCTCTCCGACATGAAACAGGTGTTCTCCAATGCTGAGCGCTACAACCAGAATGGGAGTCACGTACTGTCCTGCCTGGAGAAGACAGAGCAGTGTTTGATTGACATGGTGCACAAACACCTGCCAGGACACACGTATGCACGCAGGAAACGCAAGAAGCTCTCTGCCAGGTGCCAGGGACTGGAGGAGCAGGAGGGGGACAGTGAGTCAGAGCCCCTTGAACATTCCCGGGGGCGGAAAAGGAAGAAATGAGGGATGGGGAGGCTAGGGGGAGAGCCAGAACCTGGAGCAGGCCTTCTGGTGCTGCCAGGCAGTTGGATGGGTTGTCTGGAGGGAATTGAGAAGCAGTGGGCACTTCTCTATTAATCCAGCCTTCCTTTGGGCCCATCCTAGTTGTAATTTTTCTGCAATTTCCTCAGTATTTGGTCATCCATTGAGTGGTGATGACTTAATGCTTCCTCCAAAATCCACAAAGCTCTTCAGAGTCTGTCCTGCCAGGAGGGGAAGGTGGGAGGGCAAGGGGAGGGTCTGGCCAAGCTTGGCTGGGAAGAGGAGCACCAACCTATTCCAGCTCAGGTGCTGTCGGTTTCCTGGAATGAATTGCTTCCTTGCCTCCTTGCAAGCAGCTAGAGCATGGTGGGACCGTCTGCTGCCAGTCATGAGCACACCAGCCTTAAGCTGGTGCAGGGGTGGGGGGGGGATCGTGTTGCTCCACAGAAGGACTGGGTGCCATCAGGCCAATGGGCTACTTGGGCTAGTATGTATATATTTATATGGTGTTAATTCTGAGCCCTGGTTCTGGGCTGTGTGGGGCGAACAAGCACTTAGGTGTAACCATGGTCCGGCTTTCACCAGCATCCCAACACCACTGCTCAGAGGTGCTCCTGCTTTCCCCTCCTTGAGGGAGCAAGCCCTGGAGATCTCAGTCGAAGGAGGGCTCTGAGCTCAGCTCCCCACCTGTACACACCAAGAGGAGGCTCCCTGCTCACCTGGACCTGCATGCGGTCGTGCAGCCCTTTGGATGCCCCGAGTGCCAGCAGCAAACTGGAGAGTGTGGGTGTCTACGCAGCCCAAGGAGAGCTCCAAGGCCAGGGAGCAGCAGAAACGTGCTGTGTAACTTTTTGAATTAAGTTTTTTAGTTGAAAGTGGCTTGTTTCTAGCTGTGATCTTGTACAAAGAACACCTGTAAGATACCCCCTTGTCTTGCTTTGGCACATGTACAGTTTATATAAAATCGTGTTTGCTTTATATTTTCCTCCTCTTTAAAACGTGTTTTCCTACCAGTAGCAGGAGTTACATCAGGGGACTTTGTGGGGGGAGGGGGGGATCCTAGTCCCTCTCAGCCACACTCATGGACATTTCATAGTAACACCCTCATTCTTGTGCCATGGCCCAGCATCAGCTCTTGCTGCCCCAGATGCTGACTTTTCCCTAAGAAAAGGTTTTGTTTTCTCATTTTCTCTTCCTCTCCATTATGACAGGCTTGGATCATACAAATCAGGGCTTGAACTTCTTATCCCAGAATTGTTTGATGTGGAATAAATGGGCCATGGGGCTGTTCAGTGCTGGTTTTGTAACAGAAAAGCAGAAGCAACTGTTGTAGCTCCTAGGATTTGAGAAGAAAAGAATCATCAATTACAAATTGCAGCCTAGTTTTGTGAAAGTTTAGGTTTGGGGTTTTTTTAAACAGGTACTTGTTTTCAGTTCTGGACTGTCAATGACTGCAGATGAGGCAAGTTTCCAGCCTCTTCCCTCTCCTCAGCCTCACTCCCTGCCCTACAGAATAGCACTGACATTTGTATCTCGCACGTCCCTTCAGAGGCTGTTTTGTCTTGTTTCCTAGAGAACATTTCCTGCAGGTCCTACACGGTGGAACCTTTGGAACTGCATGTTTTCTAAAAATCAGTGTCATTTGGGGGGAGGGGGTTTCTGCAAAGGGCTGTACTTGTAATAAATTGGAAAGTTAAGAATAAACATGTGTTTGTAAATGTGGCTTGTGTGAGTTGTTTGTGGGTCCCTGTGTTGGTGTGGGATTGTCTGTGATGGCTCTTCTCTGCCTTCCCAGAGCCACCGCTGGATGTTTCTGGAGCACAAATGGAGCTGTGGAGTAAAGGAATGGTGAGTCAGGATCAGATCAGCTTCTCAGACTGCTGGTGTGTTGTTGCCCTCCCCAGGGACAAGGAACAGAGCTATGCTCTGCCGTCCCCTGGACTGGGGAGCAGTCCTTGTTCCTAGTTGCCTGCAGGCTGCCAGTGTGACACTTGTTCTGTTCCATTCAGGGTGGCACTAGGAGTACCCCTGGAGGGACTACAAAGGTGATGAGGAGCTGGGATGTCTCTGCTCTTCCACCCCAGTGTGGCCCGGCTGCCCCTAAAGCCCCTTCCCACATGTTGGTGTGTGCTTTGCAACCTGGGCCATGCTTGCAGTAAGGATTATTGCTGCTGTGTCCCAGGCCGCCATCCTGATTTCCAGCAGCCCAGCAGGTACAGTTGGAGCTCCAAGGGCAGCACGGCTGAAGCAGGGATGCACCAATGCTTATGATAGCCCACGGCTGTGGCATGAAGGGTTTGGCGAAAGTGAAACCTAATGAGGGTTCCTGGGTGTCTTTATCCTGCTCTTCACTCCCGATACGAGCTGGGAGTGTTCCAGCCAGGCCCCGTACTGCTGGGCAGGGAAATCTGGGTAGGTTGATGGCTTGAAGGCTCTTGGCAATGGGCAGATGCTGTTTTCCCTGGAGAAGCCTTACCCCCTCTCCACAGGAGCTGGTTTGGCTTACTGGCCATGCAACAGGACCTGGGTGAATCTGAGTGACTCCAGCTGGGACATTTCCAGGCCTCAACGTGGAGATCTCGCAGCAGCCTCTGCTTCAAGACCTTTTTGGTCTTGCTTTTTATAGCAGCCCCTTCATGGCATCAGTGTCCTGTGCAGGGCTATAAATATCTGTCCTCACACCTGGCAGAGCTGCTGGGGCCCTGCTACCAACGTCAGCCCTGCTGCACCCACTGCCTGCAACAAACCCTGGGCAGCATGGCCTTGGGAAAATGAGACCTGACTTTGGCTCCCTGCATTTCTTCATGGCTCAATTCTCAATCATTAATTAATAGCCCAGGTAATAGGGTTTTTAGCAAATTCCCCGAGCACAGTGGCTTTTCTTTTGCTCCTCAAACCTGGAGGGAGTGTCCACCCATGTGAGGGTATATAAGCTCCATGGCTCAGCAAATACCAGGAGTGACAAGATCCACTTCGTGCTGAGTTGGACCAGGACCTCAGGGTGTCCTGGCCCCATTCTCACCCACCTGGCAGCCCCAACTCACCCTCTGCAGCCATCCCATCAGTCTACACAGCAGTCCCAGGCCAGGCACTGCTCTGTGGGGCCTGGGCTGTGCTAAACCCCATTTGTCGCTTGCTGGGGGTTTTATTGGAGGCAGGTGTTTGGTGCCCTTGGGCGTCCTCTGAGGAGGATGGAAATGGGATGCAGGGATGAGCTTGGGTGGGGTTGTTCAGAGGGAGCCTGGGCCCCCCAGCACGGGGTTGAAAGAAGCTGAGGCTAGGAAACAGTGGTGTCCCTGGGCCAGTCCTTCCATGTGACAGCTTCACTTTGCAACAGGCTCTGTGGAGCTGTGTCCCAGCCATGCTCAGCTCTCAGGACTGGCAGCCTCCAGCGGAGTCATCTGGGCTGCTGGGGCCGATAGTGGGCCGCGGTGGGTGCCGGTGGCCCCTCTCGGGCCAATACCAGGGGCCCATTGGGGCGGGTTATCTGGGTGAACTCTGCAGAGGCAGCCACTCCTTGGCAAGCACTGGGTGCTCAAGGGCAGCCTGTCCCCAGGGGTGCCGCCAGCCGGGCACCAGCACTGGGCTGTGTGCCTGGTGCACAAGGTGAACGGAGCTGGCTCTGGGCTTAGCACCCGGGGCAGAACACAGGGAGAACACATGGCTCTGTGCCCCCTTCCCAGGCAGCCCCCACCCAGAACCATGCCCAGCTCCCCAGCTGGACTTTGGAGCCTGACCTGCAGCCAATATTGACTCTCCTGCCCGAGGTCACGGCCCTTTTCTATGCCCAAAACAAACTTTCCTGTGGCAGCCAAGAAAGCTCCAGAGACTGCAGCCCACAAGTGCTGGGGCCAGGTAGGGTCATCACTGCCAGCCTGGGGAAGGGGCTGGATGCCCACTAGCATAGCCAGGGGCACCCAAATCTGATGAGACACCCTCGGAGCCCCCCAAGTGACACCACATGGACGCTGGGGGCTCCTTCACCACACCAGCTCCTGGGGGAAGAAAAGGCTTTTCTCAGCTCAGTAACATGACTTCTCCTGCCTTCCCGGCATCACAGGAATGGCAGGGAGCAGATTAAAGGTGCTTCACCACATCAGTCCCAGCATCTTGGCAGTAAAAAGCCCCGACCCCAGCCCCTGCCCCCACTCCAGCTGTTGGGGAGAGTCTTGCCCCTGTCCTGCAATCACAGCCTGATAGTCTGAACCCTAAGGGCTTCATCAAATGGGGGACAAGGTCTGTTTGGGTGAGCAGTGGGTGCCAGGTTGAGTGCTGGAGGGTCCATTGCTGGACTATTGCTCCCTGGACAAGGGTTGACCCTCCCTGGAGTCCAGCACTGCCTAGCCTGCAAGGCTGGCTAATTAGATGATGCACAAATCTAAGCATCACTAGAGCTGTATTGCACCTACAGGTCCTGCCTGCCACAGGCACTGTGCTGCCTATGCCCCTGCCACAGCCCCCTGCCCACTTCTCTTCCCTAGTGCTGGGAATCCGTAGCACATCCCTGGGGACAGCCAGGCAAAACAGCCCCACCAAATCCATGCAGAGATGAGCTGGCCCCTGCCAGCACCTCAGGATGTCTTGGGAAAGGGTGGGCAGCTCCCCCCCACTCCAAGCCCCTGCAGAACCACCCTCCTGCCCACCCTGTGCCCACAAGCCCCGCCTCCCCCTGCCAGCCCCACCAGCACCAGCTGAGGCTTAAATTTCTCTCCGGACAATGGGGAAGGCAAGCTGGAATTGTAACCAGAGCAGGGGATAAATAAAGCTGCCCAGAAGTTTCCATTACCCGCACCTCGAGCTGCTGCGGGGGACATCAAAGCTGAACCCTCTTTGCCCTAAGGTCCTGTGCCCCCAGCCCATCTCCCTGGCCTGCCTCCTCAGAGCCTCAGCCTGGCACCGAGGCTCTGGCAGCTGATGGCACAGATACAAATCACCTTCACAGCATAGAGTGGAAAAGATGATTTATAAGTGTGACAGCACAGGAAAACCCTCCTCCTCCTCTTCCTCCTCCTCCTCCTTGCCTGAAGGCAGAACCGGCCCCAGGGAAGCCACGGAGGGGAACTGGATGGTGGCACCCACTGGCACCATGCTCCAGCCAGAGACAGAGGCACCCCAGCATGGCCTGGCATGGCTTGGCCTGACATGAAAGCCCCCAAACTGGGGTGGGGTCCCATGGGGGAACTCTTGACCCCCTGGAATCCCTGCAAACAGCACCAGGCTTGGATCAAATAACACATCCAGGGTTTATTGTTTTTTCCATTCCTCACAGCTAATGATCAAAAAAAAATTTAAAATAAATTACAGAATTAAATAAACACGGATGGATTATTCCTCTCCCTGCCCCATCCCCACCATCCCCCCAAAAAGCGTTAGAAGAGTCACTGAATTTGGCAACAGCAACAACAAAACAACCTCTAGGAAAAAGCAGCTACTTGTCAGTGAGTGGTGCTGGGGGTACTGCAGCCTTGCCTCCCTAAACCTGGGAGTGTCCCTCCTGCTGCCACACAGCCCTTGCCCTTGCCCCTTACCCGTGAAGCCACTTCTTCCAGCACAGGGGGCAGCCCTGGTCTCTAGACGTGAGTCGGGTTGTCCAGGTACGGGTCCGTCTTGGTCATGTGCAGCATGACTGTGGGGGCTTTGTAGTGGCAGTGTCCCCCACCACAGCTGACCCCGCTGCAGGGCTTGCCCCGCGTCCTCATGCCTAGACGCCTGTTGCACAGGCTCTGCCAGGTCTGCAGCGTTTTAGAGCTCCACACCCACACCCCACTGGTGATGCCCACCACCAGTGACATGAAAATCTTTAGCATGAAGACAGCCACAGTGGGCACCGAGGCCTCAAGGGAGCAGTTGGCAGCACGGCGGCCAGGCAGGCGCAGGCAGCCATGCTCCAGTGCCCGCAGCATCCAGTAATCCACGTTCAGCCGCTCATAGAAGTAGCAGACAATGACACAGGTGGCTGGGACCGTGTAGAGGATGGAGAAAACCCCGATCTTCACCATCAGCTTCTCCAGCTTCTCTGTGTTGGTGCCACCCGTCTTCATGATCTTCCGTATGTGGAAGAGTGCAACGAAGCCAGTGAGGATGAAGGAGGTGCCAATGACCAGGTAGCAGGAGAGGGGGATGAGGACAAAGCCAGTCAGGGCGCTGACGTCCATGCTCCCCACATAGCACAGCCCCGTGAGTTCATCCCCTGCCACCTTCCTCATGGTGAGGATGACAATGGTCTTCATGGCTGGGATGCCCCAGGCAGCCATGTGGAAGTAGCTGCTGTGGGCCTCAATGGCCTCGTGTCCCCACTTCTTCCCAGCAGCCAGGAACCAGGTGAGGGTGAGGACAACCCACCAGAGAGAGCTAGCCATGCCGAAATAGTAGAGGATGAGAAACACAATGGTGCAGCCTGTGCTCTCCAGCCCTTCCTGTATGATGTAGAGCTCACCATTCTCCCGGTCACAGGCAATGTTCTCAGCTCCAGCCACGGAGCGGATGATGAAGGCCACAGAGTAGACGTTGTAGCACATGGAGAGGAAAATGATGGGCCTCTCAGGGTACTGGAAGCGGTGGGGGTCAAGCAGAAAAGTGAGGACGGTGAAGGCAGTGGAGACGAAGCAGAGGGTGGACCAGACAGCCATCCAGATGAAGGCAAAGTCCTTGTCCTCCCGGGACCAGTACACATCCACCCCAGGGGAGCACCTGGGTGCACATGAGAGGCTCTTCTCCACATACTGGAACTTCTCAGGATTGTCACAAGCCCCCAGCCCATTGGCTCCCCGTCCCTCGGTAGCGGTGCCAGGTGGCCAGGGCCGGGGGGCCACAGGCAGCATCCCCTGTCCCTTGTGTGGCTCAGCAGCTGAGGCATTTTCAGGAGCCTCCATGCAGAGGGCATTGGGGTCGTTCTTGGTGGGCAACCTGCCACAGTCAAGTGACTCAGGCCAGCCGAAATTGAACTGTTCCATGATGGGGACACACTTGTGGCGGGCCTGCTCACACATGGGGCGGCAGGCAGGGATGCTGGCGCTCACCTGATCGGTGCACATGGGTGCGTAGAGGGAGCAGAGGAAGAAGCGCAGGTGAACGTGGCAGCCGTACTCCACTAGCGGGGCGAACTCGTGCAGCTTCAGGGCGGCCTCACGCTGGCTCTCATGTCCCAGCAGGTTGGGCATGCGGGTCAGGTTGTACCCGATCCCCCGGCACATCGGGATGTCCACGGGCTGGCACCGCGCCGCGCGCCCCCGCGGGCCCTCCAGTCCCGCCAGCTCCAACCCGCGACCGCCTACCCCAAAATGCCACAGCACCCACAGGGCCACCCGCAGCCGTGCCGCCGCCATCGCCCGCCGCCCGCACCGGCCCCGCGGCTGCTACAGCTCCGCCATCGCCCGGCCACGCTGCCCCCGCCGCCACGGGGCCGATCGCTGCGGTGCTGGAGGCGCCGCGCCGGGGAAGCCCCCGGCCCCGGCCCCGGCCCGGTCCCCGGACCGCGCCATGCGCGCGGCCTTTTGGCCCCCGACGAGCGCCCCGCTGCCGCCCGCGCCCGCCGACAACCTGGCAGCCGCTCCCCGACAGAGCGCGCCCGAACCGCCCGCCCAGCCGGGCGGGGTAGGGAGGGTGGCCGGCGGGACCCGAGGAGGGGCGGGGGGCGGGACCACGCGGAGAAGCGGCGCGGAGGGACCCGCGCGCAGCCCCGGAGTCCCCGCGCACCGGGACACTGCGGGCGGGGGAAGCGCAGTCACAACAACACACCACAGGACACGACATCGCACAGTGCATAACAGTACATTTCACAGGTATAGATACAAACACGCGCGCTCTAGCAAACACCGAATGAGCACGTGTCCAGTGCATACTCACACGTAGCAAACACACTGCCAGAATGCACACACTGCCACACGTCTACAAAGGACGTGTGTCCCAGGTATAAGGTGACATGCCCTCAACCGCATACACACATCACACTTATCACGCACTAAAAGGGACACATACAACATGTTTTTTTGTGGGGCATTAACCAGACATATCTTACACACTAATGTGCACTAGCACACAAGGTTAACACACCGTGCCCATACCGTGGATGTCCATGTGACACAAATCACATTACAAGCTAGCACACATTTTATACACACATGCACATGCACACACATACACATTAAAGCAACACACACTAAAAGCATGGTCCATCCAGCACGCCGATAGCCAGGCCCCGCATACCCACAGGGGCGTGCACTGCCATGTGCGCGGCACATAAACTTCTGGGCACACGCATGAGATCACGGCGGCCCGACCTGCAGGTTGCTGTTATAGCAGGGCCCGCAGGGTGTGCAGTTGTGAGCGGCCAAGAGCAAACCTGGGCAAACCCTCAGGGCTGGGCGTCTCTGGGGGCGGTGGCGGAGCCCTCTCCCGCAGTTGGTGGACGTCTCCTCAGTTTGAGAACGCAAAATGCCTCTTTGGAGCCGCCGCTGGAGACGGGGGAAAACCCACAGTGCCTGGCACACGATGCCTCTGCCCATGCCTGGCCTGCAGGAGTGGTACTGGCAGGGGGGACTCCAAGAAATTTGGCTCAGCTACAGTGCCAGATCACAGGTCAGGACAAGCGAATTCCAAAGCCATGCCTTCCGGTACTTGTACGATAATGTCAGGCGCAGGCACAGGGCAGGGGACAGCTAATGTCATGTAAGGCCAGGGCTCAGCGCTCTCTGGGATGGTGACATAAGTAAGGGTTTGTCAAGCCGGGGTTGTGACCCAAAATACAGAGTCCCACACAGGGTGACAAATTAAGCAAACGGCAAGTGGGAGGATTCACAAAGACTTTTTTGGGGGGACAGCACCCCTGAGGACAGGCTGTGCTGTCCCAGGCACTGTCACAAGGCTACCCCCACCAACAGCCTTGGAGCCTAGGAGCTGCCTAAACCCAGGTCAGCCGTGGTTGTTCCAGCCCCCCTTTTTCGGTAGCAGCCGTCCACCGGTGGTGATTCAGAGGCTTGAGCGTCCTGTGGACACCCGGCATACTATGTGCTGGGCTGGCGCCAGGGGTGTCCGGGTATCCCGACATCCCAGGCTATTCCCACGCCTGTGTTTCTTTTTGGTACAGCACAAAAACTGTCAGCTACAGCCCTTAATCGCTGACACACAATGTGCAAAGTCCAAAAATCCTGGTCCGGCGCTATAGGGAAATCCATGGAAGTGCTTATCAGCCAAGTAACAGGAGCAGAGATAGGGGCGGCCAGGATTTCCTCTAACATCGAACGTGTCGCACAATGGGCTCCGGCATCCCTGGGACATAAGGGTTATTGGGTGATATTTGCGTGTTGGGTGGCTTATCACCACTTGGCACAAGCTCGGGGGGTTCCAGAAATTCACTGTCACATGCACAGTGGCACGGAGCAGGTCAGGGGGTTCGGGCCATATGCTGTAAGAAATGGCGTTTGGGGGATAGTTTGTGCTGTGGTGCAACCATGGGGACAACTTGTCTGCCTGGTGAGCAGCAAAGGATGGGTTTGTTTTCAGCGAGAGGGCACACACTTCCCCCTTCGCAATTGCCGTGC
>JAGMWU010000021.1:3248280-3308637 GCA_018697195.1 Certhia americana | reverse complement strand
CCGACACCGGCAGCGCCCGCCGAGCGCTCCCGCCCCGCCCCGCCCCGCCGGGCGTGTCCGGGAGGGGGCCGGACGGGACGAGGAGGGGCGGGGGGCGGGACCCACGCGGAGAAGCGGCGCCGGGACCCGCGCGCAGCCCCGGAGTTCCCCGGCACCGGGGACACACGGGCGGGGGAAGCGCAGTCACACACACACACACAGACACGCACACGCACACGTGCATAAACAGTACATTTACACAGGTATAGATACAAACACGCGCGCTCTCGCATACACTAATGAGCACGTGTCCATGTTCATACACACACGTAGCACACACACTGACAGACATGCACACACTGCCACACGTCTACAAATACGTGTGTACACAGCCTAAGGTGCACATGCCCTCACGCATACACACTATCACACGTTATCACGCACTAAAAGACACTAACATGCATTAATACAGACATATCTACACACTAATGTGCACTCGCACACACAGGTTAACACACGTGCCCATACCGTGTGCATGTCCATGTGTACACACACATACAAGCTAGCACATGCATATACACACATGCACATGCACACACATACACATACAAGCACACACACTAACACGCATGCACATCCACACGCCGCTAGCCAGGCCCCGCATACCCACAGGGGCGTGCACTAGCGCATGTGTGCGCACATACACCTGGGCACACGTGAGCTCACGGCTGCCCAGACCTGCCGGGTGCTGATAGGTGTGCCCGCAGGGTGTGCGTGAGCGGCAGAGCATACCTGGGCACACCCCAGGGCTTGTTGTCCCTGGGGGCGGGGTGGGACCCTCTCCCCGCAGGGTGACGTCCCTCAGTTTGAGAACACAAACTGCCTCTTTGGAGCCGCCGCTGAGAACGGGGGAACCCACAGTGCCTGGCACACGATGCCTGTGCCCCTGCGGCTGAGGACGTGGTAGGGCAGGGAAGACTCCAAGAAATGGCTCAGCTCCAGTGCCCATATCACAGGTCAGGAAAGCCATGTCCCCGGCTGAACGATAATTCAGGGCAGGCACAGGGCAGGGGACAGCAATGTCACTGTAAGACCAGGGCAGCTCCTGGGAGGTGACATAAGTCAGGGTGTCAAGCCGGGGTTGTCAGACCCCAAAATCCAGAGTCCCACTCACAGGGTGACAAATTACGTCCAAGGCAAGGGGAGGATTCACAAATACTTTGGGGGTGACAGCACCCCTGAGGACAGGCTGTGCTGCCCAGGCCACTGTCACAAGGCACCACCAACAGCCTTGGAGCCTAGGAGCTGCCAAACCCAGGTCAGCCCGGGTTGTTCCAGCCCCCCTTTTGGAGCAGCTCGTCCACCCCGGGGTGATTCCAGCAGGTCCTTGAGCGTCCTGTGGACACCCGGCATCCAGTGCCTGGCTGGCGCCAGGGGGTCCGGGCATCCCGCCATTCCCAGGCATTCCCACAGCCCTGTGATTTCTTTGGTAACAGCACAACAACCTGTCAGCACAGCCCTTAATCGCTGACACCCACTGTGCAAGATCCAAAAATCCTGGTCCGGCGCTATAGGGAAATTCCATGGAAGCTGCTTATCAGCCAAGTAACAGAGCAGAGATAAGGGGTCGCCCTGGAATTTCCCTCTAACACGGGGTGTCTGCACAATGGGCTCCGGCACCCTGGGAAAAGGGTTATTGGGGGATATTTGCGATGTTGGGTGGGCTTTATCACCTTGGCCACCAGCTCTGGGGGGTTCCAGAAATCACTGTCACATGCACAGTGGCACGGAGCAGCTTCAGGGGGTTAGGGCCATATGCTCTAAGAAATGGCTGTTTGGGGATAGTTTGTGCTGTGGTGCAACCCTGGGGACAAATTGTCATGCCTGGCTGAGCAGCAAAGTGATGGGGATGGAGATGGCACCTGCAGTGTGCTGGGACCTTTCCTTCCACCCCCAAACCCAGGGCACGTATCCTGTGTGAGGTGAGAGACCCAAGGCTGTTACTGCCACCACTCCAGGGCACCCCAAACACAGTTCTGAACACGGAGGCTTCCCTTCAGGGAATTGTTTGCTAAGGAAATCTGGGAAGCATCACCTGGAAAACCTGAAACATCTCTGACCCAGCCCTGGCTTCCCAGTGAGGGTCCTGAATGGGCATAGGCAGGGGCTGGATGAGACCCGGAGTCCTAGCCCTGCCTTCCTGGTTCACCCCCATGCGTGCCCTCCACCTGGACTATGAAGGACTGGGGGGGGGGGGGGGGGGGGGGGGGGGGGGGTGGGTAGAGGGCACAAATAAACTTGTTTTAATTTAATTTTGCTTTAATATGTAAAACTGTTGCTCTTGGCTCCTGTTGCTGCAGCCCGGCCAAGAGCAACACAGGGATTTTTAGAGTCAGGGGCTCCTTGTAGAGGTGTGGCTGCCCCTCACCTCTGCCCTGCACCTTGGGGTGCTCCTCCCTCATCCTACCCCACTCAGGTACTCCACGGGGTGCCCAAGCCCTGCATGAGCCCCAGAGCTCATCCTAACCCAGAGGTGAGCAGGGGGTATCGGGGCATACTACTAGCACCCCAAGCCTTGCCCTTACATTGCCCCACTGCCTGTGTCTGATGGAGAAGTGACCTGCTCCTGCCTGCTCACATGCCTGGGGAACGCGGGGACGGCGGGGAGGAGGCAGTGCAGGAGTGGATGCATCCCGGCCACGCACAGAAGCCGAAATATCGAGCATGTCTGAGAGCCGCACCGTGAAAACAAGAACCCCAGGTAGAGCAACACAGAGATTTACGGTCTTGGAAGTGGCCCTGCGCTGTGGATCCAAGATCAATAGCAGAAAGAAAGGGCTCTCAGAACTGCACAGGAATCCTGCCCGGGAAGCGGCCAGGCAGGCGAGCGGGACGGATCGCCGGAGCCCGGGAGCCTGTGGTTCCTGGCAGAGCTTTGGCCCATTTCCTTTCTTCCCGTCAACAGCGCCTGAAACCTGTTCGAGAGCCTCGGCAAGGGGAGGGGATGGAGGGAAAATATCCATCGGCTGCCCCCCCTGGGTACAGAGGGGCTGCAGCAGTGTCCTTCTGGACAGCCATGGGAGGGGGGAGGGTGTCTTTCTGTGGGGGAAGAGCTTGGGGGATCCCTTTGGCACCAGAGATGGGGACAGCCCTGGTGGGAGTCAGGGAGGGAGCAGTAGAGGTGGGGAAGAGGTGATGGAGTAGAGGAGGGGGTGGTGGAGCAAGGGAGGGGATGCTGGAGCTAGGGAAAGGGTGATGGAACAAGAGACGAGGCAATGGAAATGGGGAGAGAGAGGGGAGAGAGAATGGGGAAATGGAACTGGGTGAGTGATGGATTAGGGAAGAGAGTTATGGAGGTGGGGACCAAGCAATAGAGTAGAGGAGGGGGTGATGAAACTGGAGAGGGGGGGCAACAGAGCCTGGGAGAGGGTGATGGAGCAGTGAAGGGAGTGATAGAGCTGCACAAGGGAGGAGGTGATTGATCCAGGGAGGAGGTAATCGAGCTGGGAAAGGGCAGTGAAGGCTGGGAGGGTTCAGCAGGGCAGGGGAGTGGGCAATAGGGCAGGGAAGGGTGTAATATGGCAGGGGATTGATTGGAAGATGGAGTTGGGGAGCAGGCAATGGATTTGGAAGGGGGTGCTGGAACTGTGGCAGATTGTGAGTGCTTCTCTGCCCAGCCTTGGCCAGAGCAGCAGGAGTTGTTGCAGAGAGGTGAGGGGCTCCATGCCAGCACTGCCCTTGCCTCTGCCCTGCTAAGCCTCTAGATCCTCAGTGATCCCAGTTTCCACCAGTGCCTGGCTCGTAGAGAGAGACTGGGGATGGGGCAGGGAGAAGAATCTACCTCGTGAGGACAGGCTGTGTCCAGAGTGAGCCAGTTCTCCGGGCACCCCATGCCCTCCCTGCCAGCTTGGAGGCGGGAGATGGCACAGTCCTGCAGGGATCTGGGAGGGATAATTTTCCCTTCCTGAAGAATTTCACAGGAATAGCTGTGCAAAAGGCCATTGGCTTCAGTTTCAAAAGGATGCCAGTACCAGGCCGGATGGGCTGGTGAGCAGGTGGAGGGGTCCATCCTGGGAGCAGCCAATGAGGTTTTGGGCTGGCATCCACCCGGCCAGAGAGGCAGATTACTCCTGCCCCAGCCACCATCTCGCTGAGGACACCAGGAACACCACCAGGAGTGATCCTCAAGCCCAAGCTTCTCCTACCTCGGGCACAACCCTTTGTGATGCCTGGATGTGCAACAGACTGTGCCCACCATAGGACAACTGATCTCTGTGCCTCTGGGCAGGTTCTGTGCCATGAGCAGGTGCAGTAGTGGGGGAAGATGGGGATTTGGGGGTCTGGTACCCAAACAAGCAGGTGGAGCACAAACAATGTCTCCAGGCAGTGTCTCCAGGCAGAGTCCCAGTCACCTCCTGGCCTGTTCTGTTCTCTGCAGGTGTTTTTGTTACAACCCAGCCCATGGTGCAAGGACACTGTGGCTAGGACTCAGGCTGACAAGTATGACATTACCAGGCATGCTTGCTGCAGCCTTGTCACCCCATCACCCCCCAGCTGGGGACTTGTGGGTCCTGCTGCCAGCCAGCCCCCTCCTCCCCAGCCCTGGGCACAGGATCCCTGGGCCATGACATCCCCATACACACAGCACTGACACAAAGAAGGGAGGAGACACATGGCTCAGGGCATGACCCTGGGAGCCTGAGGGACCAGCACAGGGATGAGGACCACATGCAGCTGTGGGACCCAGGGGATGGGGCAGGAGGACAGTAGCGTGTCCCAGGGGAGCTGTGGTTGAGAGAATGAGGGATGAGAAAATGTCCCTACCTCACCCAAAGTATTTCATTTGTGTGGTGGCAGCCCAAGGGCCTGCTTTCAGCTCCTTGCAGCACAGATCCACTTGTCCCCAGCAGTGGGGACCTCTCCCATCAAGGTGGAACCTGGATTGAGCCACGTCCCACCCTCAGCCAACTTGTTTACCCCTGCAGACCCCTTCTAGGGGGACAGGAGCCAGGTGAGCCCTGGCAGCAGCCATTCATTCTGGACCCTACTGATGGAGGCAGCTGCAGATTGGAGCAGCTGCCTGAGAGAGGCAGGTGAATGAAGGCAGGTTGAAGCTCCCTCCCAGCTGGCTTAGCCCTGGGAAGAACTGCTCATACACCCCCATGCTGGGCCATGGGGCGACCATGTGCCATTCCAGGTGATCTTCAGTGCCCACCTCTGTCTCCTGGCAGCCCAGGGATGGGCTGAGGAGGTTCCTTGTGTTGGGAGCAGGCTCCAAAGTACTCTCAGACAACATCCCAAGCCAGCACAGGAGCCATTTCACCCCCAGCCCTGCTTGCTCCCCTGAAGTAAAGTTTCTTCCCCAGGATCCCCCATACTGGGGCGGGTGCCGGCACCAGGTCTCTGTGCTCACATACACACTCAGCCTTTTCTTCAGCCTCAGCCACAGGCTCAGTGCTGGCAGGAGGCTTCATGCTGCACAATGCGCCTCCTTGTTCGCCCGGCCCAGGGCTGGCTTGTGGGGAATGGCAGGGAATCGCCTCCATTTCCTGCTGGAGTTTTATTACATTCACTGTATAAATAAATAAATACGATCCAGAGGAGAAGGGGAGAAGCACAGGGCAGACTGGAGCCAGCCAGAACGTGGCCTGGGACTCAGCCCCACAGCACTAGGGCTGGGGGCACCCTGGGATGGGGCAGGAGATTCCCCATAGCAACTGTGTCCTGGGTTGTTCATGTTCCCTGGTCCCTCATGCCTTTCCAAGGAGCAGCAAAATCCAGGAGGCAACTGCCTGGTCAGGGTCTGTGGTCACCACTACTTGACTGGAGAAGAAACCTCCTCCCATGCAATTTGGGAAGAGTGGGAGCCTCCTCAAGCCCTGCCACCTCCTGATGAATTGTTGTGTCACACTGAATGATGCCATGGGCCAAGAACCTCTACACAGGTTCAGGCCTTTACAGAATAACAGGCTGGACACAGTCAAAGCATCCCCTGGGAAGAAGGAACATCCTTACAGAGTTGAGCCTCAACCCACCATATCTGCAGGAGAAGGGAGGGCTTTTGGAACCTCCTAGAAAAGGTTTTATCACACCACTGACTTGGTAAAGCTGCCCACTTAGTTGCCAAGACCAACCACGTGTCTCCAGTGCAACCTCAAGGCTCTTGGGCTGCCCCACAGCCATGGAGGGCTTTCTCCAGGTCCTCACCTGCTGGCAGTGCCATTGGTGCTTTGGTTCTTCAGCTGCATGGACCAGGAGGAAGAATCCTGGCTTTTCCAGAGCTCTGGGGTTGGGTTGGTGTCAGCTCCCCCAGCACAGCTGGGCCCAAGTGCAGGGAGAAGGCAAGAGCAGCCCCAACTGATGCTCTCCTGTCTCTGATACCTCTGGGTGACCATTTCCCCTCCCAGTTACTGGACAGTTATCAGTGCTGGCAAGCCCCATATTGAATTGCTCCCTTTCTTCCCTGGCCCCAAACACCTTCTAGTAGGTGGCATCTCAGTCTATATCAGGAAGTTGGAACAAGAGGATCTTTAAGGTCCGTCCCAATCCAAATTACTCTCTGATTCCATGGAAGTAGCCCATATTCAGGCATCATTCTGATGGTTCTACCCAAAGGTGGGTCACTCCTTGCTCTGAACAAACCATCTGGCATCAGCATCCTCTTCCCTGAGCTGGTTCCTCCTTGAGTACTAACTCTTCTCCTTCTCTCCATGTGAAGAATACTAGGAGATCCTCACCTCTCACCTGACCACAGGAGAAAGGAGAAAGTTCCTCAGACATGCCTAACCTGTTCACCAGCAAGCTGCTACAGTGCAACAATTCTATCCCCACCTTCCCTGGGCCCTCTCTGAAGAGGACCAGTTGTGGATGAGCTGCAGCTCAAGGACCTGAGTTCCCCAGAGCCTTATTTCTCAAAGAACAGAGCCTAATGTCCTGGCAGGGCTAGCTCAAGGGACACGAAATTTTCACAAGTTTAGGGCAAAGAATTTTCTGCTCTGCTGGAGATGGGCCCAGAACCCTTCTGCCCCTCTGCCTCCCATCACCCACAGGGTTTGGGTTCACGTCCAAAGGGCAGGTTTCTGATAGGTCACTCTGCTCTTCATCGTCAGCACCTGATCAGATCGGCTCTGACACCCCTTAGGGATCAGAGAACCCCTCACCTACCTGGCCCCCCACAGGCACTCCACTGGGAAGTTCAGACCTGATCCCAGTCTCCCTGGGGAAGATGGCATTTAGGCACAGGGAATCCAAACCAGCTAAGAACTACACCCCAGATGATCCAAGTGTGGATCATCTTACCACTCTCTGCAGCCCCACTCACACCAGTCAAGAGCATGTCAACCCTCCCAGCTCACTGAGGCATCCATCCCTTGGGGCAGGACTTGTGCAGACAGAGAGCTGGAGGGGTACATTCCACCGGGGAAGGACTTTGTACTGGAGCAGCACCAGCGTGACCTACTTCTATCTCAAAAACACCCTAATATGTCAACATCTCTGAAAATATTCAAAAAAGCAAAGTTTAATGAAGAAAACAAGCAGCACCATGGTGGGGGAGCCAGCTGTTCCTCTTCTTTTCCAAAAAATATCTTCACAAGATGGGGCAGTGCCTTGTCAGGTCTATCACCATCATCATGGAACTAGGAGCTCAAAACAGCAACTTGGAGTGGAAACCCTCAGGTATGTCAAACACAAACACAATTCCTCATTTGCTGGCTAATCCTGTTCTCCTTGAGGGGAGAAAAACCACAAAGCTCCCAGATTTATTCAGTCAAACTCAGCACTTTTGCATTTTGCTGATGGTGTCTAAATATAGTTTGTGAGAAACAAATAATCTTTCAGGGATTTCTGCTACCTCTATCTCTCCAACCACCTTGTTTAAAGGTCAGTGGCTGCGGTGAGGGCTCACTGGCATCATTGGGCAGGAGCCTGGAGCTGAAGAAATGAGCTTTTTGATGTGTCACCAAGGCTGTGAGCTGGGTCACCCATGCCTGGGCTCCTCCAGCAGCACTGGGTAGGGCTCTGGGCTTGCTCTGCTCCGTCCCTATCCCCAACTCCAGTCCATCACTCTCCTGGCTCTGCTTATAGCCCAAATTTCCCTGTCATGTGCTGGTCACTGGAGGAGATGGGGAGAGCAAAAGTTGTTACTGGGGAGGCAAACAGCTAGAGATGACATCCCTGGAAGTGTTTAAGGTCAGGTTGGATGGGGCCTGGAGCAACCTGATGTAGTGCCCATGGCAGGAAGTTGGAACTGGATCATCTTTAAAGTCCCTTCCAACTCAAACCATTCTGTGATTTCTTGATTTCATCCCAGAGCAGCACCAGACAATAGATCCCAGGTCTCTGAGCTCCCTGCTGAGCCTCTTCCCCTGACGTTTAACCTGCATGTTCCTGCTTTTACCCTGTCCCAGGGTACCCTGAATTACCTTTCCGCTCTCTCCATCCCTAATGCTGCCCTGTTCCATGTGAAAAGAGCCAGGGGCAAGGGACTCTGCAGAGAGAGCTGAAGGTCCAGCCAACTCTACATGTTCCCATAATCCAGGACTGGAAAACAAACGTGTCTCCAGGTCTGCAGCAGAGTCTGGCCAGAGGGAACACCACATCCCATGGCCCAAGGATATATCACATTGTATCACCCTGCTGCAGCTGCCTGAGGGCTGTGTTGGCAGAATCCAGCTGCCCCCTTAGGTGAGTCCAGGTGTCTGCAGCCAGCTCATGACTCCCAGTAATACAGGTTTTCTGCAAACCACCCAGGAACAGCACTGAGGTGTCTAAGTGGGATTTGAGATATCTGCGTGCCACAGGGTGGTGAGAGGGAGCTGCAGTACTGCAGCAAACCTGTGTCCAGCTCTGTGCTCCATGTTCTGGTGAGTCCCCTGGCACCTCTGATTCCCTTTGATTAGCATTCCCTTTTACTGTCAGTCCTGGCGGTGCCAGACCATCCCATGGGAGCTGAAGGTCAGGCAGCCTCTGGAGCTGCTCTGCTTCCCAGCAAACTCCTGTCCCTAACCACCCTGACTGGGGACACTTCCCAGATCCATTAGGCTTTGGGTGTGTGTCGTGTCCATGTCCCTGCCATGGACTCCACCCTGGCAGGCAGGTCATATCCCAAAGCCCCCAGCAGCCCCACTCCCCTCCACTCCCACCACATCTTCCACCCTCACTGCAAACCTCCAGTGAAGGAAAATGTGAGACCATGGAAAACCAAGCCCGTCTCTGTCAGCCAGGCCACATTCCTCCTCCTCCTCCTCCTCAGCCCCTTGACTCTCAAACCACAGGCTATCCAGATTCAGGATATCCAGTGTCCCACCTCAGCTGGCTGTCCACTCCCCCTGTGCAGGACCCGTAGCACAATGAATGTTTGGTGGACCAGCCAGAGCTTCAAGGATGAGTGCTGCTGGTGAAGCCCCAGTGGTTCCCCCATTCACCTTTCCCTGTGTTGCTCCAAGCCCAGGTCCTGCATCAGCTCCAGCTTTCCTAACCCCATATTTGGGACTGGTCCCTCCAGCATCTGACATACGAGACCAGGGAGACACCACTGTTCCTCTCCTCTGGCCTCACCAAGGGGACCAGAACTGGAAATCACCATGTTCCTGACCCTTCCATACTGGAATGACCACAACCTTTCCCCCAGCACTTCTCATTCCTGACCCAGGTCAGCATTCCACCCTCAGCTTTCAGACCTATGTGCCAAATCTGAAGTCTTCCTTTGCCTACATAACTCCGTAACCTTCTCTACTACCTTCTCCAGTATCAGCCCCTAGAGCCTGTCAGGCACAGTTCTTGTCTGGCTTTACACAAGAGGATGCTCTGCAGTGTGGGAGAAGCAGGGGAAGCACCAGGGTACACTGAACACAAGACGTGCATGGGAAAGGTGGACAAACTAGCAACACCCTCGAGAAAACAGCTCAAATCTGATTTATTTTTTCCTAGAACCTGGAAAAAGAAGTGCAGGATCATCAGGGAGCTCCCATTTTCCTGCCAATGTCAGGACCAGGTGAGGGGTTGAGGATGCATAAGCTGGACCCCTCCCAAGATCATCCCTATCTGATAGCTTGTCGTGGTTTGAACGACAGGTGTCTGCTAAGGAAGGCAGGAGCCTCCCTTGGAATGGAGAATGCAAACCCCCCTCCCTCACAATTATTATAACTTTGAAATTAAGGGGCTCTCAGGAAAAGATATGGGAATAGGAATATCAGTTCTTTATTAGGGGAACGAAAATAAACAATAAAACAAAAACACATGCAGTATTACAAAGGAGAAAAACAAACAAACAAACAAACAAACCCCACTGCCAGAGTCGGGATCCCAGCTGCCCCCCTGTGTGTCAGGGTGTTGGTGGCAGTGCCATCCCATGGTGGCTGCAGTCCCAGTGGCAGATGTGGCTCTGGTGAAGTGATGCTCCTGGAGAAAGAGTGGAGTTGTTTCGCTGAAGGTCCATTGGTGATAGATGGACCTGGTCTTCCTCTGAGAATCCAGTGGAAAGGCTGCCTTGGTGTTCCAACTCCCAGATTTTTATCCAGGAAGGAATACTTGACTCCTCCCCCTGGATGGAGCATTTCCCAGTGGGATGATGGAATTCTGTCAGTGAGACTCAGTGGCCCCTGAGCAGAAGATCTCTCCCTGGAGGGAGGCTGGGTTGTGGAAGAGATAAGAAAACTGCCCCAGGGGGTTTCTTGACAGTTGGCCATGGACAGACAATTACACCAGCCCCCCACACCTCGGTTTGATCAGATGGTGACAGAATACTGGGTGACATTTTGCACTGCAACCCATGACATAGCTGCATCATCCCTAGGGAACTCCCTTGGGCCCTGCTTGAATGGGAATGCGTCCGTGTGGCTTTGGAGACACAGCTGTATCCTGAAACAAATGCTAATTGTTGCCAGTTAAGGACAGACCTTGGATACTCATCAACACATGGTACCAGCCCTAATGATTTTCCCAGGATTGCAGGGAATGGGGGCAGTAGAGTGGGGGAAGGCTCCTGCTGCTGGTGTCTGCCCTGAGAGGGGAGATTTGTGTCTATGCTGCTTTCAGGGAAAGGGAAAATGTGCTTTGGGCTCCCCTGGGCTTTCATAGCAGCTTCTTGAGGGATAAAGCAGAGGTGTGAGGATCCCCAGGGACCCCAGTGCCCCATAGGAATAATGCAAGAGCCAGCCCAGGTGACCCTTTTGTCCCACCCAGTGTCCCTCCCCCTGTGTGACTGGCTGTCTTAGGGCATCCCAAAAGTAGCTGGGGCTAGGGCTGGGATGGCACAAACCCACCGGGAGCCCCAGCCTGGGATATGGGCTGGCCTGAGGACATGGAGTGAAGGCACCAGGGGCTGCATGGCCCTGTAAAATCACCCAAATATGGCAAAAAACTGAACCCAGAGCTTGGCTGGGTTGTGGGTGCCCTTCAAGGAATCCAGACAAGAGGGAAGCAGAGCTCTTTCCCCTGAATCTCAAAGGCTGAATCAGGATGGATGCTCTGCATGTGATACCACCCTCACTGCTTCTACAGCTCACAGGGATTTTCTCAAAGCTGGAGGAAAAAACCTTATGTAAACTATAAAGTCATGAAGAGCAACGACACAAGCTGGCTATGTGGGGGTCCAGTTGCACCCAATGCCCTCAAAGCCACCTAAGAGAGAACAAGCCTCCAAAACTTTACAGATAGATGCTGGAAACTTTCAGCACTGAATGGGGACACATGGGAATCCCTGTGGTTGGGTTCCTACTCTGCTAGAGGGGTTTACACCTGGAAACACCAGCTGAGGGTGCTGGGAGCTCCTGGGATCATCTGCTCTGCTTGGGGGGGATCCCCGTGGTGACCATGCTGTGGGGGAGGTGAGGTACCCCCAATCACCCTGTAAGCAACAGCCGCTTCCTCCATTACCCAGCCAGCACTGCCAGCACACTGGGGAAGAAAGGAATTTCTGTGTAAATCCCATTTACTGTTAGGTTTCTCACTTTCCGCCCAGTAGACAATCCCAGCACTCAGCGCAGCACTGCGTGAAGGAGCAGTTTAATATATTTTTGGAAGGAGAGGAAAAAAAAAAACCCTCTCTGAAAAGAGCCTCTTTCAGCTAATAATGAAGTGAATATTATATTAAGAGTGAAAACATATTCAGAGGAACTTACAGAGGGAGACAGAAAACCCTTTCATAACACCCTGGCCACAAACACAACTGCCAATTAAACCGGCTTCGCTCTGCGGCTGGTGCCAACACAAACGAGGGGCCAGGAGCAGAGCATGGAGCTGGCGCGTTCCGTGCCCGGCTGGGCTCAGCTGTGGCTGGCAGCATAGAGGAGTTTCTACTTCCATGACTTTCAGAGCCAGCCATTGGAATAAAAAGGTCTGAGTCCCTTATCCTTACCTGGGGGAATGGGTCTTGCCCAGTGAGGCAAGGGACTCCAGTGCCATGGGAGTTCTGATTCCTGTCTCAGTCCAGAAGAATAGGGTACCCAGTTACTCAAGGGACTCCAGAACCCCAGGGAGTCCTCTGTCCCTATACCACTCCAGGAGATCCAGTGCCATGAGGGTCCTTGGTCTCTGCCTACAGCCTCTCCTCTGCCCTGTCAGCAGCACAGGGATGGTGGCAGAAGCCTGAGCCCCCAAGTACCAGGGATCAGCAGGATTACTCCTGACCCAGGGGAGGGTGCTGAGCACCCATCCAGGCTGAACTGGTAAGACCAGCATCCCCATGCATTCCAGGAAGGTTTGGAGAAGTGCTGTATCTCCCACTGCAGCACCTTGGGCCTTGGAGGAAACCTGTGACCAGCCTGCATCATAACAGGAGGTGCCACAATGTGGAGCACCTTCCAGCGTCCCTATTTCACATACCCTGGATATCTCAGCACAGGTTTAGCACAGCCATGCCACGTTTTGGTTGCTTGCCAGTGGTCTCAGCTCACCCTTGTCCCTGGCAGAGCACAGCCCAGACCATGGGAAGCACAAGGACATCCACCCACACTCTCCAGTTTCTGCACCAGCTGCCAGTGGAGGGGACAGGCATGGAGTGGGATCTCATTGCCCTTATGCGTTTTTGGGGGTCAGTGGTGTGCAGAGGGGACAACAGGATAGGAGATGCTCAGGTGGCACATAGGGGTTGTGATTCACACTTCAAAGAGGCTTTACCTTTGCAGCCCAAGAAGCTGCTGGATTGATGGGTTGAGGGCATATGACATTTCCGGTTTGGATAAACAGCCGTGCCAGGAAAACTTCACCTGAGATCAGATAATCTTGGAATTGAGCAAACCCGGCACAGCTGCGGAGCTGCAGGTTGACATTTGATAAACCCAGACTGGAAATACAAGAGCACTGCTGAGCTGGGATCAACCTTTGGAAGAGCTTCTCCAGGGAACACACTGATGATGTTTGTCATTGAAACATTGAAGATGTTTGTCAAAAACTATTTCATTGAGGGGGGAAAGGGAGGCATTTTGCCCAAAATGAAAAATTCCAGTAGGAAACTTTTCTCTGATTTGTTTTTATTTGACTACCACCTCAAAAGTGTAGTTCTCTGTAGAGGTTTTTGTCTCATTTGCTCAAGGACTAGTATTTCTGTTTTAATGCCAAGTCAGGATCCAAACATACCTCTGATTTTGCCCAGAGGCTAAAAGATCATATTTCCTCCTTTAATAACAAAGTAAGAAAAAAATAAGAAATAAAACAAGAAAAAGAAAAAATATATAAAAAAATAATAAAAATAAATATAATAATATATAAGAAAAAATAAGGAAAAAATAAGAGAAGAAGGATGAGAAGGACGAGAAGAAGGACGAGAAGAAGGAAGAAAAAAGGGAGAAAAGAAGGAAGAAAAGAAGGAAGAAAAGGAAGAAAAGAAGGAAGAAAAGAAGGAAGAAAAAAAGGAAGAAAAGAAGGAAGAAAAAAGGAAGAAAAAAGGAAGAAAAAAGGAAGAAAAAAGGACAATCTTCTTTTTTTTCTTCTTTTTGGCTTTTTTTTTTTTTTTTTTTCATTTCCGGAAAAAAGGAAGACAAAAGGAAGACAAAAGGAAGACAAGAAAGACAAGAAAGACAAGAAAGACAAGAAAGACAAGAAAGAAAAGAAAGACAAGAAAGACAAGAAAGACAAGAAAGAAAAGAAAGAAAAGAAAGAAAGAAAAGAAAGAAAAGAAAGAAAAGAAAGAAAAGAAAGAAAAGAAAGAAAAAAGAAAAAAAAAAGAAAAAAGAAAAAAGAAAAAAGAAAAAAGAAAAAAAGAAAAAAAGAAAAAAGAAAAAAAGAAAAAAGAAAAAAGAAAAAGAAAGAAAGAAAAAGAAAAGAAAGAAAGAAAGAAAAAGAAAAGAAAAAGAAAAGAAAAAGAAAAGAAAAAGAAAAGAAAAAGAAAAGAAAAAGAAAAGAAAAAGAAAAGAAAGAAAAGAAAGAAAAGAAAGAAAAGAAAGAAAAGAAAGAAAAGAAAGAAAAGAAAGAAAAGAAAGAAAAAGAAAAGAAAGAAAAAAAGAAAAGAAAGAAAAAAAGAAAGAAAAAAAAGAAAGGAAAAAAGAAAATAAATTTTAAAAAAGGAAGAAAAAAAAGAATTTTTTAGTCATAATTTGGTAAAGAAAAATGCACTTCAGCAAGATCTACCTTACCATGGGAAGTTTTCAACAGCAACAAACTGCCAGTCAACCTGTCTGTCAATGGACTCTGGGTAAAATATAATTAACTGGTGTGGCCTGGGTGACAGGGAAGTGTGGCTGCTGTTTCTGCAGTGCATGCCGCTGGCAGCAGGACTGGAGTGGACCTTCCAGAGGCTTGGAAAGCTCCTCACTGTCCCATAGCAGCCACACCACCCCTACACTTCAGATTTAGCAGAGGAAAACACCTTCCTCAATGGGCTTTGTCCCCACAGTTTGGGGTCCAAGAGTTCCTGCCTTTTCAGAGTCAGTGGTGGACAGGGATGTGCCAAGTTTCCACTCATGGATCCAGGTGCCCAAGGGCTGGCAGGGAAGTGCCAGCACTGCCTATGTCAGGGAAGTCCAGGGAGGCACAGCTGTCCCCTTCTGGAAAACTTGCCTTGTTTATGTCTTCAGAACTATCTTATCCCAGGAAGCACAAAGTTCTCTGCTTCTTGTAGGGAAGAGGCATCAAATCCTTATCAGAGTTACCATGAAATTTATGCAGAAAAAGACAGATACCCAAATTCAAAGGCCGTCAGAAAGGAGTCCCAAACACTGTTGGGAAGGAGGCATTGCCATCTAGTGTTGGGATAGGAAAGGGCTCAGGAATACACTGGCCCTGCAGCAGGAGCTAAACTGGATAATCCCAACGGGTTCCTTCAGTTCAGGATATTCCATGCTTCTACAATTCTCCTCAGAGTACCAGCCCAACCACTACTGGGGAGACAGTTTTAGACCCTTTCTTTAAAAGAGCAAGGCCATAAGATGGACAGACAAGGGCACCAGGGATGTATGGATGGCTGGTACGGCAACCGAAGTCAGAATCATGGAATGTTGTGGGTTGGGAGGGAGCTTAAAGCTCGCATTGTTCCACCCACTGCCATGGCAGGGACACCTTCCACAAGACCAGGGTGCTTTTAGCCCCATTTAACCAGGCCTTGGACACTTCCAAGGATGGGGCAGCCACAGCTTCTCTGGGCACCCTGTGCCAGGGCCTCACCACTCTCACAGGGAAGAATTTCTCTCTGCACAGAGGAAGGGGCTCTAAGGTCTTCCTGGAGCCTTCTTCAGGTGAACACCCCCAGTTCTCCCATCCTGGCTTCAGAGCAGAGGGGCTCCAGCTCTTAGAGTATCTTTAACTCTACATTTATTCAATCCCAGCCACAGCCCCGTGTTCTGAGCACACAGAGTTCTGGAATTTGCTCCAAAGCTGGTATTATTCAGCAATTTTAAATCTAGCATCAACATTCACAGGAATGTTTAGCCAAAACAAAGAGTACAGCAACCTGTCACCCGTGAAGTGAGCCAGCTCTACAGACCCCATTCCAAATTCCAGCTCCTTTCAGGCATTTATCACTCTTGCACAATAAATTGACACAAGTTCTGCCAGCTTTAGTGCTCAGGTTGGTTTATTTCCTCACAATAAAAATATCAAACATAATTTTTTTAAGAACAACTTGTATAAATAGAAAACTTCATGGCATCCTCCTCCCACTTACAAATTCCCTGAGAGCAGCCTGGAATCTAATCAGAGAGCAATCTGAAACCTGCAAGAGGTGGGATGTCAGGAGAGTTGTCTTCAAACTGTGTGCATGGGAGAAGAGAATGAATTTACACAGACCCCTTCTCTCCAACAGCATGGACCTAATTATTCTGGAAACTGCCTCAAAACATGGCAAGCAAACCAAACTTCAGGAAAATCAGGTTGTGTATAAACACTTCACTTCAGTCTCTCCAACTAAGACAGTGCTCCTGCCCCTTTTCCCAAAACTTGTATGTGTGCTGACATCTCCATGTACCAAGAGCTGGACAGCTGGAACAGTCCTAGGATGACAAAGTAACAGTCAGTGTTTCCCCAGAATCACCTGTACAGTTTATTTAATTTCAGCTCTCAATGATCCATGGTTACCAGCACACACTTCCAGTGGCCCTGAAAGAAACACCCAGAATTCCATGAATTAGCATAAGAGTAACAAACACAGTGAAATCCCCTTAAAATCCATTCAATTTCCTCATGGAAGACTTGGAGAAAACAGAGTACTAAGAGCTAAAAATGAGCAAGGCCCCCTCAGGGAAACCCCCAGAGCACTCCTTGGGCCATCTCCCTTCCTACCCAGGAAGGAGTTTCATCCATGTTTCCCATCACTTACACTTCTCCACCATGGTTCTGGGAAACTGAAGCCTGGATACTTCAGCCTTTGGGAGAAAGGTGAATCTTGTATGAGACAGGAATTTCTCCTCAACCCAGATTTCTATTGTTTCTCCCCATTGTTGCCTTGTTGCCAAAAGCTCACCTGCTCTTCCAGTGCCTCTCCTAGGTCGGCCTTCCCTATACTCCTGCAGAAGCAGTACCTTCCCCTTCCCCTCCCTGGTCCTCAGACAGAATCTTCCCCTGTGTCTGGAGCCACAGGTCACATCCTGCTGTTCTTGATAGCTGCAAGTGGCTCCTCTCAAATACCAGCATAGCAAAACTCATACTGGAAGTATATTTCCCCAATTTGTGAGCACAAAAGGCACCAAAATACTGTTGGAACATAAGCCTTGTCCCTCTCTCGTCCATAGGACTACCAGTAGAAAGAAAAATAGAATAAATGAAAAACAAAGAAAATCCTTGGAAACCTTTCCCCAAAACAACCCAGTATCAATCTCCTACAGGAGTTCTGAGTATCAAAGAATCCCATCCAAAAGGTGCATGACCTGATCACAGCTCAGGAATACCATGAGCCAAACCCATTTTTATACTCTTCCAGCACCTGCATGCTACCACTGCTGGCCCAGCCAGCTCAGCTGCAGTGGCCATTCCAATACATGTAAATCAAATTACTGGTAGCAAAATAGGGAAGCCTCTTCCATAGATGACATTGAGTTACAGGCTGCTAACCTCCCAGGAACTGTGTGGGAAATAGCCTCTTTACAGACTGAAAGAGGAGAGGATGAAGCACCACATGGTGCTCAAAATCCACACCTCATTCATTATACATCCTTGAAAGGAACCACAGGATCACAGGATAACTGGGGATTTGAGGAACATCAGGACTGTCCAGCCCACCCCCAATGACTCATCTCCCTTTGCTGACCCTGGAACAATCGGATCGTCAGTCTGTGGGCTCAGAGCCACACAGAACCCATGATCAAGGGACAACCTGCCAGAAAACTGGGTCTGAGTCAGTACAATGTGCCTCTTACAAGGGCTGTCCCCAATTTAAAGTTAGGGATAATAAAAGCACAAAAGAGATGAGGAACTTTCAAGACTGCCAGAAACAGAGGAGTGAGACATCCAGCCTATTACAAACTGAGATTTAGTGTAGTCACTGTCCTTGTTCATCCACACTCACCAAATTCCATGTTACAGCCTCATTTAATAGTACTGCCAAACCTTCCAAAACTGTGGGTACATGAGGTTCCTGACACACAAGATATCCACTGTCAGTCCAGGCTGGCAGCACTTTCCAGGAGAACAGGGAAAGGAAGTCCATAAAGAAGGAAAATGACTGAAGGACACTTCAGCTGATCTCCTCTTTGAAAATGAATCAGAGACAGAAATGCTTAAATCATTTCTCCAGTTCACAGCAGAAAGTTCAATCAACCAGGAGAAAGAACGGCTTCCAGTGGGAAAAAGAAATCCCTATCCTTGATGTGCTACAGTGTTCTGTGCATTGTTAGACTAAAGCATCCTAGCTCCTCCTAAAATACAACCGACTTCCACTCTGTTCCTTGTCAGCCTAATCCATCCCCAGGCAGCAGTTTCTTCACATGTTCCCAACAGGAATACTTCATAGCTGATCACTGGGTGTTCCCACCAGCTGTTAGCTGTGATTTGGGGTGTCTAATTTGGAACAAGCCTACAGCTACTGAGGCTTCTTGTGCACCAGGAAAATAAAGGATCAGACCAAGAGGTTTCTGGTTTCCAGCTGCTATTTGAAGTAGTAAAATCTGCATGTGCAGCTAATTAAAAAAAATACTCAAACTGAAATCCTAAAGCCATTTCAGGAAGTGAAATCTCTTTGATCCGTTTATCTCTTTCATTTCCACCTAATGGTTCCATAATTAGAAGAGAAGTGGAGGGGAACCACAGGACCCTGCAGACACAGGAGCTGGATGGGGTTCAACACCAGTTATGCTCCTGCATGGAGGAGAACAGCACACTCCAACCAGAACCCTGCTCCAAGATTTGTTTCCTTCACTACAGCAGGTCAGCATCAACTCAGCCACAAAGCCCAGCAAGACACATTCAGATTTCAAAGGTCACACACAAGTCTGTTGGTCTCAGCTATTTTAACTCATCCTTTGGAACTACAAAGCTGATCATCAATTCACAGGGAGTAACTCACCAGGTCATGGGTCATTTATAATCACAGTCACCTTTATTCTGCATTAAAGCCACAATTAACAGTTAATGCTTAACTAAGGCTTTATAATTTGTTTAAGCTGCTTTTCTACATAAAAAAACTGTAGGTGCATCTTCCTCAGCTCCCCCTTTCCTGCCTCCATCTCTAGAAGGGATGTAGGGAAGCACCAAACACAGCACATAAAGTTCCTGTCAAAACATGAGGAAACTGGAAAACTCAGAACTGCGCACTTAAACATTGCTCCTGCCAGTTCAGCCCTCACTGCCCCCATGCCTTGAGGCAGCAGCTCCCAGACTGCTGCACTGGGATAACTCTCAGTAAGAGGAGAGCTCCTCAAGGCAAGTAGCCATGAAATCAGGCTGGTGGTGGCAGTCTGGAAAGCTTTCATATCTCAGAAAAGTGACCTCAAAGGATATTCAGAGAAATGCAGCCTCCTCTCTTAGGGGAAACAGAACACCTCCTCTTCAATGCTTCTGTTCAGATCGAAATGAGATTCACAACTCAGCATGGAGAAGAAAGGAAGGGAAGTTGTGACTCAGTAAGCCAGAAGGATAAAGTACATCCTACACCACAACTCCATATGAGCCTGGCTGGGAAAGCAGATGTTATGTACACACATCAGCAAAGAGCCAAAACTGTGAACAGCAACTGTCTGAGAAATGCTCTTCACTCAGAGCCTGACCAGCCCCACAGGCATTGCCACTCAGGAGAAAAACTACTGCGACCAGCAGGGAACAACCTCATGGACTCCATGAGAGGTTCCTGACAGGCTGCAGTGCTCTGGAGCGCTGAGATGAAATTCCAGCAGCAACAAGGTGCTCTCAGCAGCTGATAACATTATGTACTGGGCAATCCACCCTAACACCAAAAGAGGAACAGCTATTTACAATCAGCCTGTCCTGATTTATCTGGGCATGGGGCATTGCCATCCCAGGGAGCTTTCTCTGAGCACACGACATGCCTTAGGGAGAAAATTCCCTAATTAGGGACCATTTATATGCTCTCTGTGGAAGTGGCTCTGCAGTCAGCTATACCCTCCTCTTTTCTCTGTAAGTGCACTTCAGGGATGTCCAGCTGTGAGGGCTTCAAGTGGCCACTCCAATGGTTGAGGTGGCTGTGGATATATTCTCAGAGCATGGCAGCACACAAGCACAGACACTCACCCTTCCCACATCCAGTCAGAGCCCCATCACAGATGCCCAAACACACAGAAGAAAGTGGAAGGAACAGATATGCTGCTCCTCTTTTCTAGAGCCAAGCTACATGAACTTTAACTGCCCCCTGAGGATCTGCACTTACACACATTTTCTTCCTCAGGACTTTTTTTTTCCAAGTCAATTGGCCAAGATCTCTGCAAAAGATCCACAGTGATTTCCAAGAGCTGCCTGTATGCTAGATAGACAACTCTGTGGCAGGAGGAATTCTCCAGAGACCTGTAACAAGTCTTGACTCCAAAGGCCCTGAATGCTGATGACATGCATTACCATCCTGAACCTCAAGTGATGGAAGGAAGAGCTGTGAGGTCTGTCAAGATCTGGGGTAATACAAGGATACATAAACCAAAAAGGAAGAACATAAAATAGAGCTCTTTTCCATGCACACCTTTAAAAAAAACCCACCCAAACCCTTAAAACAGCACCCAGCCAAACCAGCAAAACTTCTTGCTCAGGGAGCAAGAAGTCTCACAAGAGAAACAATTATGGGAAGGTGAAAGAAGTGATGAACTCTTCAACACACCACACTTTTGACTTAGGAAGGACTTCAGCCAGCAAGCTGTGGATGAAACTGATCCTTGGAGCAGCTCCCAGTCCTTCAAGTGCTCAGATAACCTCTGTGACAATAAATGTTCGGCATTCTATGGAAACAGCCTCTGATAAAGCAGGGTGGGCTGTACAAGAAGCACATTAAGGTCATATCTATCCTTACTGGAAATAACTCTTGAGCTCTGCAAACTAACTGCCAAGATACTCCCTGTACCTGAAGCAAAAAGTCTTTCCAAAAGCTCATTCCCTAAATATGGGAATCCCTTGAGGGGATTTCCTGGTGCCACCAGCCAAAAACATTGTATGTTTGGAAACTGCCGCTGCCACTGTCAGACACAGCCACTAGTGCCCAGGTGCTGTTCCAGCAGGGATGCAGCCCCCAGTTCCATTAGGTGCTCTGTGCTGCTGGAAAAGACACTCCAATACGGAGCAGCTGAGGGAGCTGGGAAAAGGGCTCAGCCTGGGGAAAAGGAGGCTTAGGACAGACCTTCTGTCTCTCCACAACTGCCTGACAGGAGGGGGTAGCCAGATGGAGGTGGGGCTCTGCCCCTAGGGGAAAAGGGATAGGACAAGAGGGAAGAATCTCAAGGTGTGCCAGTGGAGGTTTAGTTAGGATATTCTGGAATTTTTTTTCATAGGATGGTTAGTCAGGCACTGACACAGACTGCCCAGAGCAGCTGTAGTCTCCAACCCTGGAGGGGTTTAAGAGATGTATGGATGTGACAGCTGGGGACATGGGTTAGTGGTGGCCTTGGCAGTGCTGGGGGAACAGGTGCACTCTGTGATCTTGGAGGGCTCTTCCAACCTTAATGACCCTGTGATTCAATGATTCCATGCGTAAGTGAACAGGCTGAACAAGGCTTGGGAGCTCACAAGCAGGTGAGGGTTTCTCAAAACCACAATGAACACTTTTGAGGGCACTCAGCACTCATTTCATTAACCTCAGCCGTTCTTGTATCATCACAGCTACTGCAATGCCTTTTTAGGGCATTTCAAACTGCGCAAGTTTGTCACTGCTCACCAGAGCAGAGAGCTGGCAGGTCTCAGGACTCAGACTAGCACCAACACCCTCTCACAACGAGGAGAGTGCTTCCCCTGAAGGGTATCAGGACAGTAATAAGCATCCATAACCATTTAAAATCCCTGGATTAAAGACTAAGAAAAACAGATACAACAAAGACATCTCTTCTGTTAGTTCAAAGGGAAAGTCTGGAGCCTCCAAAGCAGCAGGACTGGTGCCCAGACAGGGCAAAACTCGAGAAGAAGAGAAAGGAGGCCTTAAAAATTGTAACTCAGAGAAAAACTTAGGATAATCATGTGCCTCCTTGCTGCTGGATGTGAGGGATAGTGACTTCAGCGCTCTGCAAAGCTAAAACTTCATAAAGAAAATCCCATCTTACACATAGCCAATTCTCTTTAAACTTCACCTGCATGATAAATCAGCTGTTATCATGGGAATGAAAAGAGCCCAGCACCTTCTTCATGTTCTACTAATTTGTAACACCAGTATGTTTTATATTAAAGCTGCTGGCTAAGGCTCTGAGAAGGAAAACCTCACACAATGGGACCTTGTGGGTCTCAGCCTGGCCTTCCCAGGACCATTGCCAGTGACATTTAGGGCAGGACCTGGAGTAAAACAGAATCACAGAAGGTTGGATAAACGCTCTAAGATCAAGTCCAACCATCAATCCAGCATCACAACGTTCACCACTAAACCATGTCCTGAAGTCCCACAGCCACACACTTATTGAACACTTACAGGAAAAGTGATTTTACTATGGCTCTGTGCAGTCTATTCCAATGCTTTACATCCCTTTCCATGAAAATTGCCCAAATATCCAATCTAAACCTGGTACAACTTGAGGCCATTTCCGCTTGTCCTGTCACTTGTCACCTGAGAGCAGAGCCCAACACCAACTGGCTTCAACCTCCTGTCAGCAGTTTCCTTTCAGCACTACAGCCAGGAATCTGCTTCTACCTCACCTGGGAGCTTTGTGTTTGAGCACAAAATGAAATTACAGGCTTTAGGCACTATATCCTATATCAGAGAGAACAGCCAAGGGCCCATCCTTGGATGAGGCTGGAGGACCAATACTTCCTCAAAGCCTTGAAGGACAGGCACAGTGGGACACTGGGATATTGCACAGGTCTCTGTCCTTTCCATTTCACATTGTCTTGTGGCTTCTAAGTCCTGGTCAGACCTCCCAGCCTGGGAAAAGCCAGCCCTAGCGCATCCAGAGCCATGCCCAGTACAGCCACTGGGAAAGCATATTAGGGATTCCTAAGACCAGGCACTGCAGTAATTTCTTCAGTTTCCAGAAGAGATCAGAATCCAGGATCCTTCCAGAAAGGTACTACAGGTACTACTGCAGGCAGGAACTGCAGAAATCCTCAGAAAAAAAGTGTAAGATGCTAGAAGAGGAGAGAGCTGGAGGGAAGACAAAACCCCCAACTCAACAACCTCATTAAAGCTTTTTTCCTTCCTCTGCTTAACAAGGAGAATGCTAAATTAAGCATTCTCAAGCCTTCCCCCTCACTCAGCAAGGCTCAGCAGAAAGCAGAGATTTAACAATTTCCTCTGCAGCACAGAACACCTCAGTGGGACAGGAATTCGCATATTCTAAAGGAGCAGTGAATCGCTGGTTCTCTGTTGTTCAGCCACCATGAGGAGGGACAAAATCAGCAGGAGGTACATTTCAGATTTGCTCAGGAATAAGGGAGAGCAGGAGGGGAAGGAGCAATTTGCTGTTTATTCCAAGTTTGAAGCTTTCCCAAGGCAGGAGTTTGATTGCGTTATGCATAGGCTTCTCAGTTTATTTGCAAGTCTCTTGCAGCTTACTAGGTCAGTTCAACTGGCAAGGCTGCTGATTTTAAGCCCAATTACAGTCACTTCTACCTGGTGACACAGCCTCAGTTCTGCAGTCAATTCTCACCCATTAATGCCTCCAGAATTGGTAGAACTTGCTATTTATGGCAATCACCAGTTTGATCTCAAAGTTACTGTTTCCTGTCATAATTTCAGTCTTGTTTGTTTTCACTGGAACATCTCCCTGTGTGTTCCCAACTCCTGGGACCACTTTTCCAGTGCACTGAGCTGAGATACACATTAGAGAAAAGCTTTCAACTCTGGTTCACTTATCATCAAAAGTAAGAGCTCAGAGACTCATCCTCCTGGGACAGACCTATCACCAAGGACCCTCTATTAGAATCCAAACATTCCTAGGGAAGTTGCCTCCACTTCTCATAATTTAGTTCTCTTATGAAAGACCACAGCAACACAACAATGGGGTTTTCTTTTTCTGATGGGTCTTTCAATCAAAACAGAACAAAAAGCTCCAAAAATACAGACGTTTCAGCCCACCATTCTTCAGTTTAGGGGACACCAAGGAGGACTTCCAGCTCTGCACATCACAGGAAACTAGATTGTACATACCTGCACCATACAAAGTGAACAGACAGGTAAATAAACCAAACACGGAGAGGGGCCAGCTTAAGACCCAAGGGATTTACAAGGAAATACAACAGGATGGATTTAAAAAGGAGTTTGTGCTTCTATGTCTCCCTCTGAGTACTTCTGAATTCCCCCCAAGAAGCACCACAAGTAGCCTTATGCTTCACCAAAGGGAAGATCTATTCTGACCTGAAATTCCATTGAAAATGTAAGAAGTGTGTTCTGAGCAAGATGTTTGTGGCAATTAGAAGAACTGGGCTCTACAGCTGGCAGGAAATACAGAAAATATGGAACAGTTTGGGTTGAAAAGGACCTTATAACCCATCCATTTCACTCCCTGCCACGGACAGGGGCACCTTCCACTAGACCACAGAATGCTCAGTGCTACATTCAGCTCAGCCTTGAACACTTCCAGAGATGGGGCAGATCCAATTTCTCTGGGCAGCATGTGCCAGGCCCTCACCACCCTCACAGGAAAGGATTTCTTCCCTATATCCGATCTGAGTCTTCTCTCTTTCATTTTAAAGCCATTCACCTTTGTCCTATCACTGCAAAATCCTTGCAAAAATACCAGGCAGAAAGAAGATGCTCAGGTGTAGCCAGGTTTGAGTGTAATTACACAAAACAGTCCTGGATTATTCAGCACAGAGAAATGAACTTTGTTCCTGGTACACAGCAGGGTTCACCAAAGGCACAGCAGTCCCATCTGGGAAAGAGCTTTGAAGCAAGGGATGGATGCAGCAATGTTCAGGAGGAAAGAGAAGCCACAATTACAGGTCTGAGCCATGCAGGAGCTGGACCATAGGCCAGCTCAGTGCTCCACAAGCACCTGTCAGCTGGTATATAGGGAGTTTTCTATAACTTTTGTGATTCCACTGGTTCATTAACCATGGATTGCAGACAGCATTCCCAGCCCATCTCCTCACTCAGTGTCTAATAGTGAATGGATGAAGCTGGCCTGCCAAACTGCCCCAGTACAGTCTGTGCCCTAAACTTGACTGGTACAAAGCTGTTGGAAAACACTAAAGAATGTTCTGCCTCAATTCTGACCAATTCCCAGTGTCTTTGACAGGGAGCAGGAGCTCCTGCTGGAACTGATTTACTCCTCTCTGAATGTATAATGAAGTTTTAAGGCAGCAGCCCAACCTCCAGCTTGCACAGGGCCCTGCAGGAATCCCCTTCAGCAAAGGATTTCTTTTGCCATGAATGAACAGTAGATTTTTGTTTGGGTCTCAGTGATTTATGCTCATCTGGGAGACTTTGTTTTCTTTTAATACTGAAACAAAAATCAGCTTCAAGGACGCCTGAAAATATTTTTGACTGACAGCTATCCATCATCTGTATGAGGTGGAAGAACTCCACACACAGGAGTCAGTAGATAAATTGGCTGATAAGCAGTTCAGCCCAGCCCTTAAGCTTGCCTAAGGGAAAGATTTCACCCTTTCCCCTGGTACTTCTCAGCTTCCTCTAACCAAAATCACTGGTTTACTTACACCAGATGTGTGGAAATCAGCATCTTCACAAGACACTTTTTGGGAAACAAGAAGCCACACAACCTTCCCAGAGGAGGACCTGTCTGGTGCCCCAGCAGATCACCATAATCACCCTGACTCCCACCACAAACCAGGCACAGCTGATCCCAGAGCCTTACAAGAGCTTCCCAGATCAGACACCACCAGTGATGAGACCCAAAGTCCTACAGGTTACCAAACTGCAACTTCCCGAAATGCAGCAAGTGGAAAATCAGAGCCTCTTGCCAAGTCTAGAGCCACAGACTTTCTGCACAAGATCTCATCAGTCTTACATCCCCTTTCAGAGCTCTTTCCTGGGGGCAGGCACCTGTAATACACCTAATAATTCCCATCCCAAACCCAGGGCAGAATGACTTCTGCTCTGAGGCTATATGCCCAACTTGGCCCAGAGCACAGAGGCAGCAGGAAAGGCAAAGACTCCACAAGGAGCCATGTCCATCCAGGAGAAGGTTGTGCTCCTTTAGGAAGCAGCATTCAATCCAACCTCATCTTCAAACACTGCCTTAGCTTCCTTGCAAGCACAAAGAGACAACCTTAAAACACCAGAGCTGATGGAAAAGCTGCCAATATTCATTTTCTGCTAGCAAAGAGGTACTGCCTGTATTGCAGGAGAGAAAATAGCAGCAAACTGATGGCCTTGAGCTGGGGATGGTTCATGACAGAAGGATGTTACCATTTTTCAGAACTCCTTCCCTGGGGTTTCCCCTCCAAAGCAAAAGACAAAAAAAGATTTCTACTCCTGCTTCCACCCCCCTGAAGATTTTGAGAAAGAATGATCAAAGAGCCTTTGTGCATTTATAAACCTGTCAATTTTGCTAGAAGAGTTAAGGCTTTAAAGAGTCCAAAACATCTACTTGAAATTTTCTGTCCAAACAGATTTAATACTTAAATAACCACCAGAAATAAAATATTTAGGTTTTTCTGAAGTAAGGCATTGCAACAGCTCCAGACAGAAGTGCTAGAGGGGAGGAGGAAATCAAATTCTTAAGTTTGACAGGAACTTTTTTTTTTTCCTTTCTTTTAATTGGCAGAGCAACAAGACTACAGAGCTATTGCAGCCCCTGGCTCTGACCAGGAATAACTGGGATGAGCAGCACAGGAAACAACAAACCAAACTTGCTCAAGTGCTGGCAGTTCCAGGTCCCTGTCCCACGCATGCTTTGCCTCACAGGGAAGATTCTCCACGGTGATGATGTAGCAGTACTCCAACCCACCATCCTGCCCTTCTCCTCTCCATACACTTCTACCACTTTCCATTTTGCCTCCAAAAGCCTCCCCCACAGAAGAGAAGCAGGTTCCCCATATGAGAACACTACAGGCATGACAGGTTTTGGCAGAGCTCAGCCTTTTTCAAAACTTGGTTACCTTGATTTCTTCTCAGCCGTAAGAATTGAGAGGGTCAAACATCTGGCAGCACATTTCCTTCTCCAGTGCCATGTATTCCTTGTAGTACCTGCAAAGTAGAGCACAGGATAGCATCAGGGGCTGGAGACTGCCTGTGCCACCCTCAGTGTCACCATCTGAAAATAATGTTATTTTTTGGATATAAATATAACATTATGGAAGAGTGTGCTGGCAGCAGAGACACAGCTCCTCCAAGCCCTTCTTTCTGCAATGTCAGGGAAAGAGAGCTGGAAATGTCATGCCTCATCCCCATACCTTGGGTCTCTGCTCAGGACTAATGAGATCATTTGCCTTCTGTGAGACGGTTGCTTTCTACACTAGTTTTGGAAGGATGGGACAGTATAGAGGAACCCACGCCTCTATGTGTGCTGTGGGATAGTTCTGTATGTCCTTATGCAAGTTCTTTTAGCACCCAGGAGACACTGTCCAACTGCCATACAGCAGGATATCTACCATGGACATAGGATCTGGGCAGAGGATGGGCAGAAGACAGCAGGTATTTGTGTCTGGACAAAGTGGATGACAAGGCAGATGTTCTCTCTTCCTTGCCAGTGTCAAAGGATGGCAAAAGCTTTGCAGTCTGATCATTTGAACTTCTCTAAGCACAGCACCCTCTGCTCCCTGTGCTCTCACCTCACTGGTAAGGAATCCCTGAGCTGGAGGGTGACTCACTTTGGGAACACTGTCCCAGGGATCAGTGGCTGCCCACGAGTTCAGCTTTCCTGCATCTGCTGCCATATAAGGCCAAAAGCAAAGGGTTTTCTGCAACACACAAGAACCAGCCCCAGTGACAGGCTGGCTCAGGCTCTCTCAGCCCCTGCCCCCAGTATCCTTGGGGCCCAGAACCTCAGAGGGTATGAAATCCTGGCCCAGAAAATTTCTCCTGGTAAGTCTCACACAGAAGTTGCTGACCAAGGAAGCCCACCTGTAGGCTTAGGTTCCCACACCTATGACAGCAGGAAATCCAAGAGCCCCTTATTTGGAGGAACAGATTAATAATGACAGATATTGGAAGAACCCAAATTCATTCTGGTTTTGATGCGATGCAAGCTTTCCGATAGAATTCCCAGATCCAGCAGCAGAATTTGCACCAGATCCACCACAGCTGGAACCAGACACATTCTACATATCCCTCACCCTGGGTTGTGCCTGCTGTTCTCCAGGGGATTTTGCCAAGAACCTCAGCCAGTAAACAGATGCATTCCAAAGCTTTGTTTTAGACAGCAAAAGGGAGCTTGTTGATTACCACACAACACTGCTTTTAACAAAGTATAAATGTACTTAGTAAGGAAGTGAAAAGCCACAAAGAACAAGATTTTGATTCATATTCCATTTCCAAAGCATTTGTCAGATCACACAATCAGTTCTCAGGCAAGACAGGCTGGCAACTTTACATACCTAGCCAGAGGTAAGGCCTCATTAAAAACCCCCAGTAACACTTGTTTCATCTGTTTCACGCTAATTCCACCCTTTGTCACAGGCAAAAGACCTCTCCTGCAGTGCTGCCTCCAGCTCTGTGATCCAACATCAGAAAGACACAGAGCTGCTGGAGCGAGTACAGAGGAGGCTATGGAGATGGCTGCTAAGGCTGAAGCCCCTCTGCTCTGAAGACAGGTTGGGAGAGCAAGGATGTTCATCTGGAAAAGACTCTAGGAAGACCTCAGAGCCCCTTCCTCTGCCTAAAGGGGCTCCAGGAGAGATGGACTTTGGTCAGGAAGGAATGGCTTCCCACTGCCAGAGAGCAGAGTTAGATGGGATATTGGGAAGAAATTCTTTCCTGTGAGTGTGGTGAGGCCCTGGCACAGGTTGCCCAGAGAAGCTGTGGCTGCCCATCCCTGAAGTATTAAAGGCCAGGTTGGACAGGGCTTAGAGCACCCTAGTGTGGTGAAAAGGGTCTTTGCCGATGGCAGTGGAATGAGCTTTAAGGTCCCTTCCAACCCAAACCATTCCATGGTTAAAAGCAAAATATACACCAGTTTTAACAGGAAGCGAAGCAGGAACTCCAGGACAACAGTGGTTCAACATGCACTCAATTCTGACACACGCATGCTCCCTGAACGTGCTGCTCTCTACAGAGCTGGAGCTGACAAAGCCAGAAATGCATTGCTGCTTCCCAGCCTCACCACCTTAACATCATTAGCCAGATTTCTCTTGTATCTACCAATATATTTCAAGCAAATCTAAGTGAATGCATAAGGCTTTTAGAATCAAGCCTTCTAGCACTGTACATGTACTAGCCTCCAAGAGCAGCCAGACAGAACTAGTTTAGAAGTCCCCGCCCTCAGTGGACAATTTGATGGCTCCGTACCCAGTGAGAGAGCAGGATAAATACAAGAGATTATTTTTAAATTTACAGACCAGCAGCTAATACTGCCTTCAAGCTCTTTGAACTCCAGAAGTAACAGAACAAATTTGAAGACTTAGTGTTATAAGAGACTATTAAAGACAACATGGATACACAGGACAGAACTGCCCTTCACCAACATATCCCAATACAGAAGACACTCAGCCCACCAGACTGGCTTTTCCAGCAGCCCCAACCACTCTGTTTAGGTGTTACTGCTGTCCTTCTGCAAGTGCCTGGCAGTGACATACAGAAGAGGGTTCATTCAAGGGCTGCTTTGTGAGCTCCAGAGCTGAGGACAGCATCGCTCCTGCCTCTGGAAACAGCGCCAGGAGGACAGCACGCACTTTTGGGAAAAAGTTAATGCTTTTGGCAGTTTCAAAGGATCATCATAAGCATAGTGAGACAAGCATTAGTCATGTTTTGGTGGGGCTGGGGCATGACTAAAGCTGGCAGGATAGTCCTGTACTCAGCCTGTGGGCAAAGGGAGAGTTTGTTTTCAGGGCTGTTCATTTATTATCTCCAAGATGGCAAGAAATTCACTTTTAATGAATATTAGTATTGTGCATTGAAGCACCTGCAGTGCAGAAAAGCTGCTGAAATTACCCAACGCATCTTAAAGGGAATGAAAATCATACTTATTGAGAACATTAACAGCTGGAGAATCAGCCAATTGTATTTCACTGGATTTGAGACATTTCAGTAGCCCCCACATCCCTATCCTCACCCTGATCTGCTCACAAGTCAAGTAACACACATGCCACCAAAGAAATATATGGAAATGGTGGGTGTTTCCAGCTCCTCACTTGCAGCTTCTGGGCCTGAAAAATGTTTCAAGCTGTTTCCTCCACATGTGTTTCCCAAGTCACTTATTAACCCAATAGTCTGGGGTTTTTTGAACATTTTAGATGTCCCAGAATGGGTATTACAGCCTGTCCAAACACTCTCTCTTCCCCAGGTATGGTAAGGAGGGCTCTCACCTTGCTAACTTCTTCAGCTCATTGTTGATATCACGGTTGAAGGGCTGGATGCACTGAGCTCTGGCCAAGAAATCACGGGATTTGCTGTACTCCCTCATGTAGAGACAAGCCTGTCATGGAAAGAAGACAGATGCATCAAAAGATAAATACAGACCCACTGCCCTTCTTTAGGCCTCATGCAAAAACAAACGTTCCTGAGACTGAGAAAAGTAACTCAGGAACACTCCAGGAAAAGCTCCGTGTGACACATCTCCAGAGAGCCAGACTTTCCAAAAGGGCAGATGCAGACAAGCCACGTTGACTGCTGCAGCAGTCCAGAATTCAGAGACTCTCCTCACTTCATTCTGGGCTCCTCCACAGCCAGGCCAGGATGTTCCATGATCATTTATTTGCCCACCTGGCCACACCTGAACAGCGCTTTGGCACTTCCTTGGTCCATCTCCAAGGCTAACTCCCCGTATTTCAAAGCTCGGTCAGCACGTTCCAGTTTCAGGTAAGTGAGTGAGAGATTCAGGAACAGCAGCAGTTTGGAAGCATTGATCTGGCTCTGCTCTGCCTTACTGGAAGAGCTGCGACCCAGGATGGAGAGCGCCTGAGCAGAGAGGGAAAACAAATCCATCATAGAAAGTGAGAAATCCATCTCATCCAACAGCTACATGTTTCTGTTCACCTAGGTCACTTAATAGTAATAACAATCAAAACTCTAAATACAGGGCATGGCATTCTCAGCATGACTAGTCATGCTGACCATATAACCAAAGGCTTAGGAACTTACCATGGAAAGCAGCAGAATAAATAAAAAGGACCCAGGACTCAGATTTTAAGGATAAATATGGAAATCTTACAGAGAAGAAGGCAAGTCAAATTAATTTTGTTTCAAAAATACCAAGCAAAAGCAACTTTGAATCATCTCTACCTCTGAAAAAGTAGCAGATGCCTTCCAGTTTGAGAATAACTGGGCATTTTCCCTGTCTGGAGACAGAGCTGAAGAGAAAAACAACAGGGAATACCTTCTCACTCTCTACAATTCCTGGACAGGAAGATGCAGCCAGATAGGGGTCAGGTTCTGCTCCCAGACAGCTGGACAAAACAAACAGCCTCAAGTTGCAACACAGGAGGTTCAAGTTGGACACTGGGGGCATTTCTCACTGACAGTTTTGTCCAGCCCTGGCACAGACTGTTCAGGGCAGTGGTGGAGACCCCAGTCCTGGAGGGATTTAACAGCCCTGTGGATGTGGCACTTGTGGACATGGAGTAGTGGTGGCCTTAGAAGTGCTGAGGGACAGTTGGACTTGGTGGTCTCAGAGAGCTTTTCCAACCAAAATGATTCTGTGACTATTCCTTCCCTTACCACTGCTGCTCACACAAAACCAGGGGTGCAAGCTCTGTTCTGAAGTAACAAACTATGCCTGGAAAACACCACAAAGTTACTTGATCTCTAACCTGTACCTGCTGCGGTGAGTTAAAATAATCCCTTCTTTCACAGCTTTTACAAAGCACACCCCACATTCTCCTGGTGTCATACCCTCTTGTATCTGTCCTTGGCAATCTTGAAGTGCTGCTTATAGAAGAAGTAGTTGCCAAACTCTCTCTCTGTAGCTGCCACTTTCAACACCTTTTCTAGAGGAAGTCTATCCCGCTGTTCCTGTGTGAAGAAATACCTGCATTTCAGCTCAAACTAAAGAAAACTGGCAGAGAACTCAGACAGGACAGTCCTTCACAGCCCCCTCCTATTCACAGAGCAGAAGCCAGGTCCTTACCAAGGCCAGGCCACCACCATGTGGTATCTCCCCAGCCAGGCTGAATGTGCCAGTGTTCTTGTGCTGATTATTCCTAATAAAGAGGTCAGGTAGTTCCCCAGGCCCAAAGAGGGACTGAAAAAAGCAGGAATGTTCTTTTAAAAGCTGCCCAACTCTTTCAGCACACAGCTGAGTTAACAGAAATGCACCCACTGGCATAAAGCTGCTTGAAAGGTTCTGTTCCTCTAATTGCTCTCAGGCCAGCTCTCGGATACATCCTGACACATCCAAAGATACCAGCCAGCAAAACAAACCCCCCATCAATCATTAAAATAAAAAGATAAAAATGGAGGGACAGGTTTTCTTCTGGGTCTGAAAGTTGGAACCAGTTCATAGAGAGAGGTCCGTTAGCCAAAATGGGTGGGCAAGGGGCAAGGAAGGAGCGCAACAAGTGTGGTTTGCTCACAAGGCTCTGGGGGAAAATTTGCCTGTGCAGAGGCTGGAGGGCCTCCCCCACTAGCTTCTGCCTCCACTCACTGACCCACAACCACAACCCAAAGCCCCTGACATGAAAAGGTGAATTAACGACAGCACCGTAGCTCACGAGGGAAGGAACACTTGGGACAGGAGCCAAGAGGCAGAGACAAAAGGTGGGGGCTGGCAGACTGAAGAGGATTGTTACAGACAGCTCCTCACTGTTCCGTAAAGAAATTCCTGGAAGTTGGTGCCCTCTAGGGCAACCATGAGGTTTCTGGTAAAACTAAAAATAAATGAGAGCCATTCCACTGACTCCATCCAGCACAGAGGAGCAAAAAAAGGCAGATCCCACCTTCTCCCTCTGCATGGGAGGGCAAACAGCATGAGACATGGAGGGACACAAAGGGCAGGCACATGGATCAGATTAGAGCTGGGAGCCCAGGGACTGGATACTTGCACCAGCATTCACCTGAACACATGTAACACACAAGCCATAGCAACTGTGACACAGGACAAGGATGGTTCACCCTCCAGATTTCAGTCTCAAGCCTCGTTAAGGGAACTCACATAAGTCAACTCAAAAAATGCGTCGCACTCCTCGGAGTCTATGAAGTCCAGCACCTCCACCTTGAAGAGGACTGTGGTGTTTGGGGGGATGGAGGGAGGACAGCCCCTCTGGCCGTAGGCGTATTCAGGAGTGAGGACGAACAGCGCAGCCTCTCCTTTTGTCATAGACAGCAGCCCGATCTCCAGCCCCCACAGTGTGATGTCTGTCACAACAAGGGGTGGGACAGGTGAGGTTCCCAAACATCAATACCCTCACACACCAAATAATGATTTCCTCTTAAGCAGGAAGGAAAAAAATCCCTGGGAGCTCCTGTCTCAGCAGCTACAACAGCCAGTTGCTGCAGAAGGGATTGTCAGGGCAGCCTGATGTGGGACTGAGTATGTGGTATTGCAAATCCAGAGTTGGATTGACTTGGAAGGGGCTTTAGAGGGTCATTCAGTCCAAGCCCTGCCATGGACTAGCAGGCTCTTTCACTAGACCACCATGCTCCAAGACCTGTCCAGCATGGAAAACATCATCTCCTCTCAAGGGATTTAAAACTACCTGAGGGCAGGTGGGAAACACCTCCCTACCACTCCCAAGCAGAGGGTGAGCAGGTCCAGACTCCATCTCCCATGTGAACCTGGAGGATTTTGAACTCCATGAACAAGGGTTAAAGGTTTCAAACAACCTAAAGATACCAAACAGCATTTAAACTGAAATGCCTTAATACAACCCCAGGTCCCAAAATGCCTTATTACAATCCCAAACCCCAGGACAGAGTTTATGGCTCAAACCTACCTTTTCCAAGTTTCATCAGCCTTGGATACTTGCTGTTCCCGTTTGAACAGAAGAGCTTATTCCAGCTTCCCAGGTATCCGGAGTACTTCACTATACAGCCCAAAGCGAGGAGTGTGGAGAAGGGAAAAGCGAGAATTTGGTTTCATATCCCAGAATGGCAACAATAGGAGCACACCAGGAGTTGTAACCACCCAGTTATCCTGCTTCTCTTTCTCCATTCTGCTATAGAACAGCACAGGCAGCACAAACCCTTCTGTTTTACACCAAAAACCTGGTCACATCCAAGCAGCCAAGTGCTGTGTGCTTTAGCATCATTGCCAGACAAAGCTACTTCACAGTCCTGAGCTTTTTAAGAGATGTGATTTTGTGCTTTTAAGAATTGGAAACCAGTTGAACAAATTAAAATGTCCCAGTTATATGCAGAAATACTTAAAAAGAATTTCCTAACCAAAGTTGGAGCTCTGGAAAGAAGAACAAGGGGGAAAACATACTGCCACCCCAAGCTCTGCATCTGTAACTCCAGTACTGCCTCAGAAAATACATTATAATGGGCCTCTCTTGACACAGCATCAGGGCCCTGCACTTCAGGAACCACTTTCAGCTTCAAACTTCTCTGTGAGCACAGGTGGGCCCTAGAAATCCTTCTTTACTCAAGGTCAAGATGCCTTTTCATTTAATGTGTCAGACACAAGAAGTTAAACAGGATATCCCAAGTATTAAATACTGATAAGGAGAGGAGACAATCTCTGTAACAGAGACACACCGTGGTATAATATTAGCACTTTTAAGTCCTTGTTGTGGTCTTTGCCACACCAGCACCTCAACATTTAGAGTTTGGGGGGATCTTCTGCAACAGGCTCTGCCCTCTCTGTTTCCCTCAGCACCTGCTTCAGGTCCAGCTGTACAGACCAAGCCTCACACTGAGACAGACACAGGTGACAGAGACGAGCACCAGACCCTCACTACAGCCTACACTTCCGAAGATTTTCACTTTCTTAGTCCTACTGAACACAGGCTAAAATAAACAATTCCTATTTAAAAGCTGCTCAGGAGATTGTTACTGGTGCCTGAACTATCTGTGAGTTCAGGCACAACATTACTGCAGAATACCCTGAACACCCTCCCAGGCAGCCAGACCGAGCTCAGGCAAACTCACTCCAGGACACCAGCCCTGGCGAGACTGCGAGAATCGGGGAATGGTTTGGGTTGGAAGGGACCTTGAAGATCCTGCAGTCCAACCCCCTGCCCATGGGCAGTGACACCTTCCACAACAGGTTGCTGTAGCCTGGGCTTGAGTATTACCAGGAATGGGGCAACCACAGCTTCCTTGGGCAACCTGTGCCAGAGAACTGGGATATCCTTAACAGGATGGCCACGGGACCTCCCGCGGCCCACAGGAGTCTCCGGAGGCCCCACACCCGGCTCTACCTGCCACGGAGGCGGATGGAGGCACGGGCTGCCCGGTGCCGGGGCGCAGCTGCTCCTTTCGCACCCCTCCATCGCCGGTCAGGTCCTGCAGGGGTTGGACAGACTCCGAGACCAGAGACAAAGAGGGTGTCGAGGCCGGGGTCAGTGCTGGGGTCGGAGCCAGAGCCCACATCGGAGCCGGAATCGGAATCGGAGCCCACCACCCAGCCCCGAGCCTCGCTTCGCCGCCACCGCCCGCCATCATGGCCGCCTCACGTCTCTTCCGTGCCTCACCCACTTCGCCAATCACCGCCCGCCGAGTGTAGCTCCCTCAGCCAATCACGCTCCGAGCAACGGACCCGTCCCCAGGCGCAGGGTTAGAGGCACAGGAATGGACACGCCCCTGCGCGGCTGTGGACCAATGGAAGGCGGAACGTCACCAAGCGCCGAGGTGCACCTTGGGGGATGTAGTCTGCAACGTGCACAGCTTTTCGCACTTCGTTATGACAAAAAACCCAACTCAAACTAATCCAAAACCGAACCCCACAAAAACAACATCAAGAACCTCAACCAAACTACAGCAAAAAACACACAACTATCTAAGAAAACCCCAAACCAAAACACGATCAAACAAAAACCCAAACCAAAGGAAAAAAAAAAACCAAACAAACAAACAAAAAAACCCAGCAACCTACCAACCAACCCAAACTGGTCTGGAACAAGTTTGTAAGTTTGGCCTTCTTCAGGCACTTGAAATGGTATAAATGCAAAAGGCAGGGAGGCAATGTCCCCACAGCTTGTCGCCAGCCCCCCTTTGGAAAGAAGGAGCTGTATTTTCTGCTTTGCTGTGTCCCAATGACCTTCAGTGTGAGGCTGGGTGACAACCTCAGGCTGGTCCTTCCACCACTGCATTCCCAAAGTTGGGCACTCATTGAGGAGAAGCCAGGACTGTCCCCAGCTCCCTGGAAGATGCTGAGAGGGAAGCCAGCGGATGGGATCATGATTGGATTCATATGAGGGATGCTTGTAAGCCAAACACATCCATGAACCAGGAGTTATTATATGAGAAAATATATTTTTTCACAATCAGACAAGATAATTCCTTGTGCTTTGTCCCACACAGTAAGAGCAGTGTTTGGTTTCCTTCTTTTTTTTTCCAAAAGCATAACATGTTTTCACCGGACAACAAAAAACCACTGGTTTAACAAAAAAAAATTGTAGTTAATAGCAAAGTTAACCTAGTTGATAACAATATCTTAAAGTCAAGATATCTTAAACTTAGCTCATAACAAAGTGCTTTGCTGAGAACATTGTCTCTGTTGCAGTGGGGATAAGGGAAGTTCCACAGGGATTTGGGGACCCTTGCTGCTGTGGGAAACAAACACGGCCGGCTCTTCTCTTGGTACTGCCCAGTCATGTGCTACGTGTGCCTTCACACGGCTCCAGACAGCCCTTCCCAGGGTGTGCAAGGTCAGGACAGGGGACAAGAACCTGCCTGGCTTTCCCTGGGAGCAGGAACATCCCAGATGGGCTGAGTCTGCAGGAGGGGAGCCACTGGGATCCCCATCCTGAGGAGGAGCTACCCTGTCTGACTGGGTCCCAGCAGCTTGACTGGGAGAGGCCGAGGAAAATCCGTCAGGTCTGTGCACTGGAAGAAGTGGAGCTGGAGAAATACGTGCAGGATACCTCAGTGGCTGGGTACTATTTAGGTCTCTGGAAGGTGTTTCTCTGTGAGCATGGGGAGCACCTGAGGCTGGTCCCTCTGCTTGTGCTCCTGGGATATCTGGTGGACACTTGAGCTTCCCTTGGTTCACCCCACAGCAATATGTGACACCAGCCCAGCTCAGGTCACAGCCTCCCCTTTCCCTGGGGAAGTAACCAAGTCCCTGACTTCAGGTTTACTTTCTTCAACTTCAAGGCCATGTGTTTGACTTGCCCAGGAGTCTCACAGTTCTGTCCCAGCTGCAAACAGCAGAGAAGGCCGTGCTGTCTGAGCCTTACAGCTTGGAAACACACTGCCCTGTGCTCCCCTGGGGCTGATGGGAGAGGCTGGGATATCAGCTCATGTCTTTTGGGGCAGAGCATGGAACATGGAAACAACTTTCAAGGGGGTGAGCTGTGCCTCAGCTTCCCAAATCCCAATTTCTTGTCTCCAAGATAAACATGCTTTTCATATTTTTCTTCTGCTTCTTGCTTAGATGTATCACTTAAGTGATGCCAGTCTTTCTGAGTCCAAAGGCTGAGATTATCCCAAAGAGATCTGTGGGAATTCATACAGGGTTTAGACTCAGATTTTTCAGTGGAAAATCCCCCCTGGCTATGTCTGAGCCATGGCACACAGGCAGGACTCCACTGAAGTCTGACATCCCTTCCTGGGCCCTGGTGGGAACAGCTTGGGGGTGACTGCTGACACCTTGGGCAGACCCAGGACACATGGCCAGGTGTAGCCAGAAACCCATTATGAGTTAAAATCATCATCTTAGACTTTGATTGGAGTTTTAAGGATGGGTTTGCAACTGTCTGTGCTGCTGATCTTGTTCTGCAAACAGGACTGATCTCACAATAGTATTTCCCAGCCCAGATCTGTGTGGGAAGGTGGCAGCATGGCTCAGAAGATGAGCATCAACAAGCTGGAGGAGCAGCTGCTCTGTCCCATCTGCCTGGAGATGTTCAAGGAGTCACTGATGCTGCAGTGTGGGTACTTGTCCTATCAGCCCTGTATGCTGTCCCTCCCAAGGGTGCTGGAGAGGCAGCTCCTGTGCCCCATGTGCTGCCAAGGAGTGGCACCCAGCATTGTGCTGGCCCGTGTCATTGAGGTGCTGTGGAGCTAGGGCGAGGGCAGAGCCCACTTCAGAGTCTTGCCCAATGCACCCCACAGATGCAGAGGTATGGAATCATGGAACGCTTTGGCTTGCAAGGGACCTTAAAGATAATCTCATTCCACCCCTGTGTCATGGGCAGGGACAACTTCCAGTAGACCAAGTTGCTTCAAGCTTCGACACTTTCAGAGATGGGGCAGCCACAGCTTCTCTGGGCAACCTGTGCCAAGGCTTTTTCACCCTCTCAGGGAAAAATCTCTTCCATATATCTAACTTAAATTTCCCCTTTTTCAGTTTGAACTCATTTCCCCTTGATCTATCCAGTTCCTGATGAAAAGTCCTTCTCCAGCTTCCTTGTAGACCACTTCAGATACCAGAACTTTCTCTTCTCCAGACTGAACAGCCCCAGCTCTCTCAGCTTATCTCAGTTAAGGCTGTGCCAGTTGTCCTCCTGTGGAAACCATGGGACTGCACAACAAGCTCTATCAGTATAGGAGAGTCTTTTCCCTCTCCTCTAAGGGCATAAAGTGTCAGCCTTGGCCTCAGCATCCCCATTCCCAGTCTACCACACTGAAACACAGCTTACCTGCCAGGATGTCCCCGTGGAAATGTCTGTATGCCTGAAGAGGGTGAGTTGTGAGTGTTCAGGGTCTTTGTGGCACATCTTTCCAACCAGAGATGGAGGTGGATGAGCTGGTTGTTGGCTGACACAGGAGCCCTCTCTGGGAGAACAAGCACAGCCAGAGCCGAGTGGGCAGCCACAGTGAGAGGCTGCTGAAGAGGGAAATGGAAGCACAAAAAGCAACTGAAGAGCTGTGCACAGGCAGCAGGTCAGTCCTGCTCTTTCCAGCTGCCCAGGGCTGTGAGCTGGCATGGGGGACTATGTGCCCAGTCAGCTAGGAAGGGGCACTGCCCAGGGCCATGGGCTGAGGGGAGCAGGGCACCTGAGGGGCTCAGTCACCCTGCACACAGCCCAGCAGTGGCTCCTGCAAACTGCAAAGGGTCACCAGGGACCCACTCCTTGGGCATGTCACCAAAATGCACAACCAGCCTGTGACAACCAGAGGCCAGGGAATAAAATACATCACCACCAAGGCAAATGTTTGTTACTGCGTCCCCGCCAAACTGGGGCTCTTGAATGTGCCTTTCCACAGGTTCAATTGCTGTAGAATCATGGAATATCCTTGGGGTTGTGAGCCTGGTCAGTGCCCCAGCACCTTCTGGGGAAAGAACCTTTCCTGACAGTGACAGATTCCAGCCATTCCATCAGATCCTGTCACTAGGATGAGATTCTTACACCCTTTGATTGTTCAGGTACAAGATGATTGATCCCCAGCACCCACTGCTAACCCTTCAGACCCTGCAAAGCAATTCTTGCTTGTCCCTGGATCCAGATGTCCCTAGACCATGCTGAAGTGACTGATCCATCACACCAGATGTGTGATGAAAGTCATGTCCAGGTTGCTGCGATACTGCCTTATGGTGGCTGTCCTGGCGTATCATTTACCCTCCATATGCAGCTGTGAGTTTCCCGGAGCAGACGTCTCTTTCTTAGAGCAGATCCCTTTCCTAGAGCAGACCCCTCTTTCCAGGGCTGGGCATCCTTTACTCTATTTGAGTGCAGCATGAACACCACCAAAGTCTGCAGCAAATCCCCACCAATCCATCACCCACAGGGCATCACAGGTTCTAACAACCAGTAGTAATGTCAGTATGCTTCCACATGCAGGGACCAGATGGGGTGTCCGGGGCTGGTGACCAGGGTTACTGGAGTGACAGAGGTGGCTGCAATGGCCAGGGTAACCAGGATGGTCAGGGTGATTGGTTGGTCAGGGTGGCTGTGATCACCAGGATGAACAGGGTGACGGGGGAGACTGGTGTCACTGGGCTGGCCAAGGTCATTGATGATGGGGTGGCCAGGATGATGGGGTGACGGGGTGACTGGCTGACCGGGGTGACCAGAGTGGCTGAGGTCATTGTGATGATGGGGCCGCCGAGTGGCTGGGATCACCGGAGTAACCAGGGTGATGGGGGTGACTGGGTTGGCCGGGGTCTCTGCGCTGATGGTGTAGCCGGGGCCACCCGGGTGCTCTGCCCGCCCAGCAGCGCCCGCACGATGCCCGCTCCGCGCCCTCCGCCCGCTCTGCTTCGGGCATCGAGTCCGCAGCGGGGCGGCGATCGCCCCCTGCGGCCCCGGAGGTTCCGGCGGAAACGGCGCGGGGCCCTCATGGCGCTGTACAGCGCGGCAGCCGCGGTGCTGGCGGGGCTGGAGCGCGGCGAGGGCGGCCTCAAGAGCCTCGTGTACAACAGCGGCTTTCCGGTGCGCCCGGAGGGAACGGGGTGCGGGGCGGCCGGGGGGGGGGGAGAATCACGCCCGGGAGGGTGGGGAGAGCTCCGGAGCCCGGCACGGGCCCGGTGGCGCTCACCGCTGACTGCTCCGCAGCATGTGCGGCAGCTGTACGCGCTGGTGTCCGAGACCCTCCGCTACGCCCCGGTGCTGGAGAAGCTGCTGGATGGAGCCGCGCTGCTGCAGGCCGAGAAGAAGCTGGCGCCGCAGCTGGCGAAGGTACGGGCACCCGCGGAATCCCTGGGCTGCGGTGTCCCGGAGCCACAGTATCCTGGAGCCGCGGTGGCCTGGGGCGGCGGGGCCGGGCTCACCTCGTCCCCTCCCCGCAGGTCCTGGTGTATGACCTGCTCTTCGGCAAGGGACTGAAATGCGGGGGCCGGTGGAAGGCGCTGGCCCGGCGGCACCGGGCGCGGCTGGAGGCCGAGCTCGCCCGCATGAAGGTGCGGCACAAGGTGAGCCGCAACGAGGACCTGCTGGCCCCAGAGAAGGCAGTGAGTGCTGCAGGTGAGTAGGCTCGGGCTGGGTGGGCACCCTCTGCTGGGAGCAGTGGGGGTCTGTGTCTGACCTCTCTGGCCCCTGCAGCCTCCCAGATCCCACGCTACGTCCGGGTTAACACCCTGAAAACTTGTGTGGATGATGTGATCGACTTCTTCAAGCGCCAGGGATATGCCTACCTGGGCAAGGCAGCCAGGTGAGTATTTCTTTCTGCTGCCCCACCTTTCCTGGAATGTCAGCAAGTGGCATGGGATGAGGTCTGGTGGGTTGAAAGGTTGCTGAACCTGTTGCTCCAAGTGGTGGGGTTGGGGTCTCCATCACTCCTCATGCTTCGATGCTGCTTATCTGGGTGGTGCCTGGAGCTGGAGAAGAGCTGTGGGATGAAGGGGTTTCTCAGCCTGGGCTCTGCTGTGAGCACTGGGATTAGGACTTTGTATTCATTCTCCCTGTGTCTCATGGGCAGTGTGGAGGAGCTGAAGACCCTCTCCGGAAAAAAATTCTTGTTGGATCTGCATCTCCCGGAGCTGTTAGTCTTCCCTTCGCAGACAGATCTCCATGACAATCTGCTGTATACCTCAGGACATATAATTCTGCAAGACAAGGTGAGGGAACTGGGGAGCAGGAAGTTGCAGTGGCGGGAAAACTGCTGAAGGGATGAAGGGTGAATTCCTTCCACAATGGCTTAGCTTGCTGCAGCATTCAAGTCTAAGCAGAAGGTGTGGGACTCCACTGGGGCTTTGCTTCCATTGTTTGAAGGTTCAGGATGAAATCCTTGGGTATAAAACACCTGTGGGAGCTGGGGCCCAGCAGTTGGGAGGAGCAGGGAGCTGTGAGTTGGGCAAGGCTGTTGGTGGAACGTGCTGGTGGCCTTGGCCCTGTGTCATGGTGGTCCCTGTGACCCCACAGCATCAGCCATGCCTGAGGAGGGGCCAGGTGTTTCTGCCCACCCCTGTCAGTCTTTGCCCTCTTGCAGGCCAGCTGCCTCCCTGCCTTTCTCCTTGGCCCTGTTGCTGGCTCCCACGTCATTGATGCCTGTGCTGCCCCTGGAAACAAGACAGGCCACCTGGCTGCCATCCTGAAGAACAAGGGGTGAGGGCAGGGTTGTGTGCAGGGGTGGAGGGAAGAGGGGAGGTGGCCCTGGTTACCCTGAACCCACAGAGGGCACAAGAAGATGGCAGGAGGAGCTGCAACCTGTAACCAACTCAGATGAGCTGGTGGCTGTGACAGTTCTGAGCCACTGGAAAGACCTGAGGGGACGTGAAGTCACGTAGGGCTTCACTCCCCAGCCCGTGACCCTGTTCCATAACTCTGCCAGAGGGAGGCAGCTCTCAAGGTCTGCCTCCCCAGTATTTTGAGTGTTCCTGGAAGCCAGGTAGTCTTTTCATGGCTTCTCTTGGGTGCTGGGCTCTGCCTTCAGACAGATCTTTGCGTTTGATGTGGACCCCAAGCGCGTGGCCACCACGAACACGCTGCTGACACGGGCAGGGGTCACTTGTTGTCAACTGGCCCAGCAGGACTTCCTGACTGTGGACCCCAGAGACCCCAAATACAGCAGGGTGACCCACATCCTTCTTGACCCATCCTGCAGTGGCTCAGGTAATGTGTGAGTCTCCAGCTGCTCACCTGGAGCCGGGCTGTGGGTGTGCAAACCCCAGGTGACAGCTCCTGTCCCACAGGGATGGTGACCCGGGGACCAGGGGAGGAGGCGTCCCCAAGTGCTGAACGCTTGCAGGCGCTGGCTGGCTTCCAGCGCCGGGTCCTCAACCATGCCCTGAGCTTCCCAGCTCTCCAGCGCCTGGTCTACTCCACTTGCTCCCTGCACCAGGAAGAAAATGAGGATGTGGTGCAGGCTGTGCTGCAGGAGTGGGGTTTGGCCTTCAGGTGGGTCTAGCTCAGGGGAGCTGGGGGGGCTGTAGGGCAAGGTTTGGTGCTGACCCCTTTTCCATTCTGCAGGCTGGTGACTGCCTTCCCATCCTGGCCCTGCCGAGGACTCGCCACCTTCTCTGGAGCAGAGAGCTGCCTCCGTGCTTCCCCTGCAGAGACCCTCACCCACGGCTTCTTCGTGGCTGTGCTGGAGCGGCGCAAGGATGGGGCTGCTTCCCCCAGGTGAGAGGGGGCTGTGGGGGACTCCAGCTGCTTCTGAGGGGCACCATGGTGAGGGTGTGAGGGGATAGGGTTGTGAGAGTAGAGGGCAGGAACTGTGGCACTGGCAAGTGTGGCTCAGGCTGTTTGCTCCTGTCCACAGCTCCCTTCCTGCAGCAGCCAAGAACCCTCTGCCAGAAGAGGGAACAGAACCAAGTGCAGCTCCCAAGAAGAGGAAAAAGAAAAAGCAGCAGGTGAAAGAGTGAAACATTTTCTGGACAAACCCCTGCACAGCTGGGGCTTGTGGGGAAGACATACTGGCCTGAACACAAGTCAAGCTATGTGCCAACTGTAGTCATAGTGAGAACTCTGTAACACCAGGAATTGAGTATCAACACTGGGAGCCCACCCTAGGAAGGACCAACTGCTCACCCAGGGCTGCCCCTTGCAGCCAGCTCTTGCCCCAAGTTTGCCCCCAAGGCAATCCCCACTCTGCACCCTGCAGGTCTGGGGTCCTCCAGCTGGATTGAAAGTGGTTTATCATGTTGCCCCCCCCAAAATTCCAATCCCTAGCCTGATGTGGAGTTTCGAAAAAGCATTTCACTGTAGGGATGAAGCAGATTAAAAGTTTCTCTCTCTTCACTGTATTTTCCGGTGTGTTTTTGCAGTCCTGGTAAAAATTGCCACTGCTCATAGTAGAGGCAAAGTGGGGTGGAAAGAGGTGAAATAATAATCCTGTCCCTGCACCTTTCCTTGAACTGGGGGAGCAAGGACACGTGAGCCAGAAGGTGCTGCACCTGAACCCCACCAGCATCACTGTGCCCTGAGAATCCCAGCCCCAGGAATCACACATGGGGCACAACCATGTGAACACATTTTATTTTAAACTGGGACATAAGAAGCAAGGAAACAAAACCTGCACATTCACACTAAAATCCTATCAGCCACACCAGGAATGATCCAAGTCTTCAGTCAGTTAAAATCCAGCCTCCCTCACAAGCACAAGGGGCTCTCCCAGCAGGGTTTGTGTGGCACAGAAGGGACAGACTGGCTCCTCAGGGGTGTATGGGACTATGTAGGGCAGCTACCTGGGAGGCAGGACCCAGAGCCAGGGTGCCCTCAACCTTGTCCCAGCTCTTCCCCATCTTGTCAGAGCTGACCTGGGCAAACCCTGGCACCTTGAGGATGGGATGCAGCTGCTCTCCTGGCCCAGGACCCCAAGTGGGGCAGAGGCAGGGACACCCAGGGTCAGTCATGGCAGGCACTAGCCCCTTGCCATCTGCTACCTCCATCTCCAAGGAAACATTTTCCCAGCCTGGCTGCCATTGGCCCACTGCACCCTCAGCCATGCTGGCAGGTGATGGCAAGAACATTCCCACCAGCACCTGCAAGTCCTTTATGTCCCCTTACTATGGAGCTGTGTCCCCTCTGCCACACAGAGCCCATCATCTGCCCTTTCTGCTGACAGAGACACCTTGATCCAGCTACTCAGCACCGTAACATGAGAACTCCTGCTCCTCACCCTCAGAGAAATAATTAAAAAACTTCAAAAAACAAACAGAAAAAGGTTTAGTCACATCCACATACGTCACATTTAAAAGGAAGGGGATGATGTACAGAGGAGGAGCATGGCAGAGCTTGCAGGATGCAGCTGCCTTTCCCAGCACAATGCATTCCCGCAGGCACAACCAGGGTGGGAACAGCTAAACACTTAACAGCTGTGAGCAGGCAACTTCACTGAACCAAGCTTGAAGGAATTTGAAGGCAATTTAGCTTAAATATAAAAATAAATTTTTTATTTTGTTAAAAAATGTTTAAATATTTGTGATTTTTTTTGGTTTTTTCTTTTTTTTTTTTTTTTTTTTTTAATTTAGACCTCAGCAAACACACACACTCACACGGCTCGGAGAGTAAAAACCCAGCAGCAAACATTCCTGGGAATGGGGTGCCCACTCCTCACCAGGGACAGGGCATGGGATGGCTCTTTGGTGACCCCCAGCTCTGGCAGTCTCTTCCCATAGAAGCTCCAAGGTAGGGAAGGGTGGGATTCCCAATCCTGGCTGGATGGGGACAAGGGAGGCAGCACCACAGATCCTAGGAGCTAGTAAAACCTGCTGGGATGGAGATGAGCTGGAAAATGAAAAACAAATTGGATTTGGGAGGGGGGGAGAATGCATCTGCTCCAGACTCCTGTAAGCAATTCCAGAGCCCCCTGAAGTGTGGGAGAGGTACTAGGAGAGAGGGAAAGGGAGGGGAAAGACTGCCACAGTTGGAACCCCTGTCCTAGCTGCCTTTCAGTCACAACATGGAAGAGACAACTCCCCAGCACGAGCAGTCACGCAGTGATGCTACTGTCAACACCCAATTAGGCAGGGCACGTCTCCCCCCAAGGACTGGTGCCCCCCAAAAAAGAAACTCCAAACAGCAAATCCGGCATAACCAACATGCCGCCACACACACGGTTCAGCTCTTCCTCCAAACTCGATTCAGTGAGTGCGGGAACAGAAGCATGGATAAAGCAGAACTGGGGAGCAGGGTGGGGGCAGCCCACAGCCCCACAGAGCAGCAGAGATGGGAGAGGGGTGGGGGGACCCCCATCCTCACCCCTTGCCTCCAGCCCAGGTCTTGGGCTATGGCATGTCCTCAGCTGGAAATAGCAGGATATTAGGTCCCAGCTGCACCTATGTCAGTCACCTGTGGCACCGAAACAGAGCCAGGCTGGAACCCTCCCTGGCTGCAGGCATGGGACCACGTTCACCAGGCCATGGGATGAACAATGGGAAAGACTTCGTGACCTGGGGAAGATGGTGTCTGGCAGCAGCTTGGAACCACAGCATGTCACCAGCCAGGCTCTGAGCAGGACACAGCCTTGGGGCTGGCTAAGGGCTGGGGAGTGGCACAGAAACAGCTAGAAGCAAATGGGGAGAAATGTACACATTATTAAACTAGGCAAAATAAATTGAGGGAACCAACATTGAGGATATGTACAGAGATTTGTCCAGCCTTGGCTCTGGAACTGTTCAAGTAACAAGAGTTTGGTTTATCCCGTCCCGTCAGCATGGTCTCTGGTGGGTGTCAGGGACGGGGCCTGGTCCCACCATAGGGACAGCTCCAGCCCAGAGCCCCCCCACACGTGGGCCAGCAGAGCCCAAAAGCTCTAGGGTTACTTTTTGCGGGTGTGCTGCCTTCGTGCCTGCAGCCGTTGGCGAGTGCCCGTCTTGGATCCTGCCCCAATGGAAAAGGTGGGAGTGGATGAACCTGGAAGCAGAAAGGTTGCTCAGGTCTCTGTAGCTTTGGAATCAGTGCGATCCTCACACTACGAGGAACAGAAGGCTTGGCATTCCCCAGAATCCAGCAAGTACCACCTGAGCCGTCCCCCAGAGCATACGTGGCCCTACCACTGTCCCCAGAGTAAGGGGACACCATGACCCATGAGCTCCCCAAGGCCGGAGAACCAATTCCCTCCTTACCAAAGGAAGTGCCAACCCCTCCGAAGCTTGAGGCAGGAGTGCTGGGTGTCCTGAAGGAAAGAGTGCTGCTTGCACTGCCCACAACTCCAGGGACAGGTGTGCCCTGCCCAAAGGTGGGCATCGGAGCTCCTGGAAAGCAACAGGTCACTGTGAGCCAGGGCTGGCAAAGGAGAAAGAGCCTTTGGGAGCCAGTGGCAGCTAGAGGAGGCATAGGATGCCCTCTGGGGACTGAACAACCACAATCCATCCCCCAGAACCAGCCTCTGCTCCTGAAAAGCCTTTTTAATATGGAAGTTACACTCTGGATAATCCCTGGACTCTCTGAACAGATAATCCCTCTACTCTCTGTAGGGCTGCACAGAAGGATTTGCCATGGAGGAAAAAAGACCTTGGCCTTTCTAGATCAAGGAGTTGCTCACTTTTGTGGGTTTCAGTTCCATGGGAGCTGGAAACATCCAGCGAGGATCTGAAGTGTTAGGGAAACCCTGAAAGCAAGCCCGAAGTGATGGCAGTAGCTGGCTGGCAGCATTCCAGCTCGCTAAGGTGTTCCAGGTGGCTGTTAAGGACTCAGACGATCTTGGCTACTGCAGAACACTTGGATGAACAGAGGAGGAGCTGGTGCCTTCAGAAGGACCAATGAGCAGAGTTTAGGGATTTCCCTCCCCAGAGGGCCAGGATGGGAGTGGATGGGAATGCCTTCCCTTTGCATGGAAAGGCTCTGCCTAGCAGAAGCACTGGCCTCACCAGGGCTGTGGACCCTGGGAGCCTTGGCAAGGTCCATCAGGAATACTACTTCCCAACTCTAGACCCTCAAGATGGCCTGTCTGCCCCCATCCCATCCTATCTCATCCCAGTAATGTTCATGTTGGACAGGGCCCTGAGAAACCTGATCTAGTGGAAGGTGTCTGTGTCCATGGCAGAGAGATGGATCAACATGATCGTTAAGGTCCCTTCCAACATGACCCATTCTACGATTCCATGATGACTCACCTCCAAATGCAGGCTTACTGTTGGGAGTGCTGGTCATAGTGAAGGCAAAGGGCGTGCTCTGGCCCTGCGCTCCCAGGGCGCTCTGCGGCAGAGATGAGCCGAAGGGTGTTGCTGCCGCGGCTGCCCCGCTCTGCCCAGCCCCAAAGCTGAAGGCCACAGCTGGGGACCCACTGCTGAGGCCTGGTGTACCCATCCCAAAGGCGCTGGTGGAGGGGCCCGGCTGGGTGGTGGCCCCAAAGGTGAATGGAGATGGGGTGGTGCCAAAGACAGTAGCACTGGTGCTGCTGCTTGTGGTCTGGGTGGTGGCACCAAAGCTGGATGTGGTGGAGGTGGCTGTTCCAAAAGAGAATACCGAGGTGGTGGTCCCGAATGCTGCCTGGGTGTTGCTGGTGCCAAAGGAGCCCTGGGCACTGGTTGTGCCAAAGGCTGGCTGGGCACCACTGCCAAATGCTGGCTGAGCCACTGACTGTGCTGGGGGTGCTCCGAAACTGAACGGGGGGGTGAAGCTGATGGGGCCAGCAGCAGGCTTGCTGGTGGGCACCTGGCTCTCAGCAGCCCCAGTGCTGAAGGTGAGCTCGCTCCCAGTGCCAGGGTACGGTGGTGGTGGCTTTGCGCTGGCTGAAAAGCTGCCAAAAGCTGAAACGGAGGAGCCGAATGTCAGTGGCGCTTGAGCTATGGTGGCTGGAGCAGAGGAGGTCAGTGCAGTGCTCCCAAATATGCTAAAACCCACGGTGGTGGCAGCAGCTGTTGAGTTTGAAGGTACCTGGCCAAAGGCAGGGCCTCCTGGGACACTGGTGGTGGCAGTGACTGCGGCTGGAGGTGGCTTCCCAAACTGGAACACAGGCCCTGAGGTGGCAAAGTTGGTTTCTGTGCTGGGAGCAGAGCTGGCAAGGCCCCCAAAGAGGAAGGGCTGTGTTGTACTGGTGGAGGTGGCAGCGGTCACAGTCATGCTGGGGGCAGGTCCAGTGGAAGCAGGTGGGTTCAGTCCAAAGCTGAAGACAGGTTTAATGGTGGCATCCGTGGAGGAACTCTGGGTGGTGGCAGTTGTAGCTGCAGTGGTGAAGATGACGTTGGGAAGACCGGTGAATCCTGCCAGAGTAGCTGTGGAGGCAGTTGGTGGCTCTGAGGCTGGCTGAGCCGTGGGTTTGAAGGTGAAAGGAGAGACTTTTGCTGGAGATGAAGCTGCAGTGATGCTGCCAAAGATGGGCTTGAATATGGAGGATGTGGAGGACGTTGAGGCAGAGCCTGAGCTTGTAGACATGGTGGCTGTGGTGGAAGTGACAGCCGTGCAGACTGCTGAGTTCTCACTCTTTGGCACAGCACCAAAGATGGGTTTGAAGATGGGGGTTGTGGTGGGCATGACAGTGGGCAGAGTGAGCACAGCAGTGGATGCAGAGGGTGCAGCAGTGGCTGTTGTGGGCATGACAGTGGCCGTGGTGGCTGTGGGAGTGGCCTCAGTCACTGCTGGCTGGCCGGCTGGAGGGGTGTTCAGCATCCCAAACAGGACGCTTGGCTTTGGGAAGGAGGGAGGCTTGCTAGGGGTCTGGTCCAGCTCAGTGAACACAGGAGGGGCCAGGCTGCTGGGGGGTTGCACCACCAGGGCAGGGGGAGCACTGGGGGCAGGTGTGCTCAATGTAGGCACAGGCTTGGTGTCAGCAGAGACGGCAGGCAGAGAGCTCAACTCCAATGACACAGCAGGAACAGGTGGCTGTGCAGCTGATGGAAGTGGCTGGGATGCTGCCGCAGTTCCAGTGGAGTCTGGAAAGGGGAAACAGCTTATTTACGGACAAGGGGGCACCTTCAGAAGCCCACCCTTCTGCCAGGTACCCACCCACTGCTGCAAAGGAGCTCCCATCACACCCAGCCCACCACAGTTACCATAACCGCCAGCAGGACCAGGGGCTCAGCATCCCCAAACGCGTCCCCTCAAGCTCTGCCTGCTAGCTCTGCTGCCAGCAGAGCATTTGAACAGAGTGTTTTGTCAGCTGCCTCACACAGAGGAAACAAGGAGTTCCTGCTGCACCTGCCCGACTCTGCTGGCATTCCACTCTGCTGACTCTCCTCCTCCTTCCTACCTGGTGCTGTGGACACAGCCTGGCTGCTCTGCATTTTCTTCAGGCTGTCCAGGAGTGAGGAGCTGGCTGGGGCAGGAGCTGTGGAGACAGGCATAGGCCCAGGGGCAGTCACAGCAAACACCAGTGGCTTGGATACAGGCATCATCTCTGCAGTGGTGCTGGGGACTGCATCTATAGCGAAACAGCAAGATATCAGGACCCACAACTGTCTGGGAGGAACAAACCATTAGCAGAGCTTCCCAGCAGGCAGGGCAACTGCACCTACACACTACAGACCTGGGCAACTCAGCACCACAAGGCATAAGATCTCAGGCAGAAGGCACCAAGAGCACCCCCAGACCTGAGCTTGTTCCTAGCCCTCCAAATTCCCAGCCCATCCTTACCAGCCTTATCCTCCAAGACACTGTTGAACCACCGCAGCACTGCCTTCTTCTCTGCATCCAAGTCCTCTGAGGTGATGGAGTAGCCCAGCTGAGGTGGCGGGGGCTGCCAAGAGAGAGCAGCAGCATCTTAGCTCCTTCCCAGGGAAGTAGACAGAGCCTCTTTGAAGGTGTGCTGACAACTGGCTGTGGCGAGCCCTTTGAAGCAGGTGGTCCTGCCGCAGCTACAGCAGAGCTCCGATCCCCAACTCTGGTGGGCCCCCGGCGTTGCACTGAGGGCATGGCAGGCCTTCCCCAGGCGATTACCTGGTCCGGCAGCAGGCAGCACAACCACGCACAGCCCACCAGACACTGGGGCTGGGGAGAGCGTCACTTCCCACTCGGCCAAGGATGGGGCCTCCTTCCTGAGGGCAGGCAGGTCAGTGTGCCCCCAGCCCTGCAGAAATTGCAGTGAGCACACTCTATTGCCAGAGCAGGGCCAAAGGGGCTGCGAGAGAGAGACGTACCAGCACCAGCTGCTCCCCACGGATAGACGACAGCAACGGGATCTTCCGCTTGCGCTTCCCACTGCTCCCCGACATGGATGGTGGGCTCAGGGAATTCTGCTTCTTCCACACCGGAGACTCCACCACTATAGAAGGAGACAAGTCAGGCCGAGCTTTGGGCAGAGAGGTGTTTGGTTGTAGTGATGGGGCTGTCCCTTCTGAACCCCACTCTGGGTGGCCCCGCTCAGACTGCAGGGCCAAGGGCAGGGCCAGATTGAAGCTGAGGACAAGGTCGTGATGCCCTGGAAGCTTCACATCCAGAAGGTACATGACATGAGGCTGGTGGGGCTTTGTGGGGCAGTGGCCCTTTCCTAGCTCCATGGTTGGTGCCAACACACTGCCTACCCAAACCATATGCCACAGCTGGCACTGTATCATGGGGCCCATCTGCCATGGGCTCAGAGGGTTTCCTTTCCATTTTAGTTGAGGAAGCATTGGACTGGAAGCTCAGACTGGAATTTGGTCAGAGTGCTACTCATGCCACAGCAGGTCGTGGACCAAGGCTGACACATGACCCGTGCTGGGTTGGGAGCTGAAGTTTCCCCCTTGCAAGCCAGCTCCCAGGCGTCTGCTAGCACCCCAACACTGCCAGCATCCCCTCATCACTTTGGAAATCCTACTAGGGCAGTCACTGAGGCCAGCAGAAGTGCCACTGCCTTGGGAGCAGCACATGCCAAGTTTCCAGGTGACCCCTCAAGCCAATCCCACTGCAGACCTCAGCTGCCTCCTGTCCTGCTCTGTTTCTTGCATCAGTGACCTGGGTGCAGTGTTGGGGCACACGTACACCTACCTTTCTCTGTCTGCAGCTCCTTGTCTGATTTCACTGGGGTGGAAGTGTTGGAACAATGTGACTCTTCTTCCCTGTGTAAGCAGGAAGGGACAGTTAGGGTCAACCCTGGGCTCAGCCCTGTCCCCAGGGAGCAGGATGAGAATGAAAAAGCTGAAGACTTGCATGAGTACCCCTGTTGTGTTTACTTGCCTCCTACAAACAGATCTCAAGACAAAAGCTTTGCACAGCTTCAGGCAGAGTTGCTTCCTGCTCCAGACTCAACTTGGCTGAGCCTGTGCACCCTCTGCAAGAGGAGTCAGCCTCTAGAGAGTAGCTGGGGGTCTCAAATGGCAGGTTGGGTCCACCCAGATGGTTGTGTCAGTTTTAGGCTCCTCTGACTCGGGAAAGAGGAAAACACTGCTCCAAGGCAGGAGCACATACTAAAATACACATCCCAGGATTTGACTTTGAGATGGCAAAAATCAGGACCTGTCTCTTCCTGATGATCTAGCAATCCAGGCCATGCCAATGCCACCAGGCACCGTCACTACTGTGGCAACCTGTGCCCTTAAATCTCTGCCCTGGCTGGGGAGTGGGCCTGGGGTGACACAGCTTGGACATGCCACAGCATGACAAGGAGGGAGGCCAACTGACACAAGTGGGTCTCTACATCATTATGTCTAGGAGAGGGGCCTAGGCTGTCCCAGCTCCAGTGGAAAGTGAGACTTGCATGCTAAGATGGCTGGGAAGGACTCCTCTCTTGCTGGCTGGCCATCAGCGAGCAGGCACTTGCCAGGTGAACGGCTGATATACCTGGCTTTCTTGAGAGGCCACTCTGGTGTCTGGGGGCGGGAGGACGCTGGGCTGGACAGAGGGGACACGCTCACACCACTTCTCTTCCACAGCTAGAATGCAGAGAGATACCAGCAGTAATTTGGCATGGGTCTGGCAAAGAGCATAACCCCCCTCCTCCCCCCACACTAAGCCCCATTGCCCAGGGCCATGGTCGCTGAGTCCAATGAGCTCAGAGCTTCTCCTGCTCCACGACCACTTAAACTCCCCTCCACATTTTAGGGAGCACAAAGTTTGGCCACTCCAAGCTGAATGCACATGAAGAACAAGCAGCTTTCAGGGCCTTTACTGCCCTGGCTGAGCACAGGGAGGGAGAACACTGCTGGGCCGGTTCTTGTCTTTGTGTGACACCAGCAGAGGCCAACCAGCTGCTTTGGACACGCTCGTGTGAGGGGGCTGCTCTGATAGGAGCCAGCACCTCCTTACCAGGAGTTCAAAGCAGATGGATCCCAATGCAAGGGTCAGACTCTCTGCAGCCCCAGCAATCCCCTCCTTCCCACTGCCTGGAGCAAACCTTTCCCCACATAGACAGAGCTCCAGTAGCCATGGCTATGTGTCCCTGGCACATCTGCAAGCCCAGCCAGGCCAAAAGCAGTGCTCTATCGCAGTCAGCAGGTGGAACCTGGGTCAGAGTGGGAACATGGCTCCCACGTTGCTGACTGCAATTGAGATGTCAGCACAGCCAAACCATTTTTTTTTCCCTTCACCTGGATCTATCCAGTCTAGCAGACTGGCCAAGAAGGAGAGAGCTGAAAACAGTCTCCTTCTTGGTTTGGCATAAAAGCAGCAGCACAGCCCAGCCTGAAATTCCTCCAAAAAACAGGTAATTGCTGCTTGGCCCATGGCCCACAGCCCACCTGATCCTCAGGGTGGTGAGACTGCCACACTGGGTCCAGGAACCCAGCCACATCAGTGTCTCCTCATGAGCCCAGAGCTGGTATTACATGGGTGATCCCAAAAGAATGTCAAGCTATCATGTCCCTACCTGTGTGAGACCCCGGCTGGAGCTGTAAGAGCTGGCAATGGCATTGCGGATGGAGCTGGGGATCCCACCAGCATAGGTGTTGTTGAGGGAGCTCATGGACGAGGTGCGAGACCTCTTGTTGGAGCAGTCGTCTGGGCAGTGTGAGACGAGGCCCCTCTTCAGAGAGCCTGGCCTGAAGGGGGATGAAGGTTTGATGAGCTCCTCACCACTCCTGCCCACCAGTCCTTTCCATGCAGGGCAGGTGGAGGAAGGCAATCCTGCTTAGAAACAACCCTCAGCAGCAGCACAGCCCCAGCTGTCAAAGGGTGACAAGACTGAAGGCACAACCGTAGCCTCTCTTTGCTCTGCCATGAAGCCAGGCTCTGCAAGAAAAACCCAAGCCCCCTTTTCCAGATCCCACAGACATTTGCTCCCTCCCATTCCAGGAGTTGCTTCTGGCCCACTGGGCACTTACTTGGGTATGAGAGAAGCAGGGGCACCATTGGCTACCAGCGGCTCAAATGCTGACTGCCCACTTCCACTGCTGTCGTGGCGCCTGTGGGAAGAGAGTGTGAAGGCTATGACACTGTGGAAGCCCCTTCCAGCCCGGGGAAAGGCAGGCTTAGCAACCAGAGAGATCAAACCTTGCTTTTTTCCTGGCACCCATACTCAGGACAGAGCTTTCCTCCAGCTACACCCTGCTGCAAATTTTCTCTCCTTGTGGGCCTCTCCTTACTGACTCTCATCCCAAACACCACGACCTCCTCCAGCTGCCCACTGGCACAGTAGTTTGGTATAAAAATAAATAATATTTTAAAAACTGCTTAAATTCATTACTCTAAGCCAAAATACTTCCCGAAACGAGCTGCTGAGTTTTTCAGAACGGACCTGAACTCTGAAACTCAGACCTTTGACCTCTTCCTAATCAGTGCCCTGGACAGTTCAAGTCAAAAACTGAATTCCTGTTCTCACTATAACTTCATGAGGCTCTGAAGTGTCAAAATTGCTGTAAAGTGGAACTGGAGGTGCAGGACAGCCCTGTCTCTTGGCCAGGCACTTCCCTCAAGCCCAGAGCATGCTGATCCCAAGGCACAGGTGATTCCACTCTCCAACTGACACAGCTCCTTTCTGTCCACCAAGGACACAGAATTTTTTATCTACAAGCATTCTTTGTGCTTGCCAGACATTAATGCCTTCAAAGTTGGCTTTTGTGTCAGAGCTGTGTATTGGCACATTAAAAAAAGTTTAAAGAAAAATACCCTGAGCTGATCCTGTCTGTGCTCCCATTCTGTTGTTATCCTGATTTGCCCTCGTGGGGCTCAGATCCAATGAGACAAGCATTCAGAGATGGGAATTCAGTGCTGGAGGAGGATGGTGCTCTGCTCTGCTCCCTGGATCACCTCCAGCAGCAGCCCTGATGCAAGACAATGTTCCAGGCACTACCCAAGAAGTGTCTCAGCTCCCCATCCCAGCCCAGATGTAAGAGCCTTTATGGACACAACTAGAAAGGATGAAGCAACGGTTGGAGCAAGTCCGGAATAGAGCTACAAGTTTGATAAAGGGACTAGAGCACCTTCCCTATGGAAACAGGCTCAGACATCAGGGGCTGTTCAGCCCAAAGCAGAGAAAATTGCGCAGAAATCCCAGCAGCCTTTCAGGATCTGAAAGAGCCTGCAAGAAAACTCGAGAAGGACTGCATCAAGAGGTACAGTGATAGGACAAGGGAGAAAGGCTTCAAACTGAAAGCAGGATAACTTAGGTTGGATTTACAGAATAAATTCTTCCCTCTGAGAGTGGTGAGGCCCTGGCACAGGCTGCTCAGAGAAACTGTGGCTACCTCATCCCTGGAAGTGTTCAAGGCCAGGTTGGACAGGGCTTGCAGCAATCTAGTCTAGCGGCGGGTATCCCTGCCCATGACAGGGGGTGGCACTGGATGAGCTTTAAGATCCCTTCCAACCCAAATCCTCCTGTGATTCTAGGAAAAGCAGGAGCATGGTTAGCAGGACAGTGCTGTGGCTGGGTGGCTGGAAAGACTCTGGCAGACCATGGCTCTCAGGATTTACTCCCGGTCCTTCCTAGGACACTGGCAAAAACATAGCACCCTCCCTCCTTCAAACACAGGGATAGAAGTTGCTGATCCTGAGTAACAAAAGCAGCAGTGTCTCATCCATTCTCTTGTTTCACCTCCCTCTGCTAGATCAGCTCACAAGAGAAGTGCTTGGAGCTTTCCAAGCGCAATGCTTCCACCTGGTAATCCCATCTCTTCTGGGAACCCAGGATTGACGGAACGACAGAGCCCACAGCAGAGAGATACCAACGTTTCCTACCATGCTTTCCCAGCCTGCAAACCCCCGTGAGGAGACAAGCCACTTCCCACCCACGCTTCCCAAAACACATCCCAGACAGGCAGGGGAACACACTGGACCCACAACTAAACCACATTCCTTCAACCTCTAACGAGGACTTTTAGATGCAGCACCAAGGGCCAGGTGATGACAGGGTGTGCCTCCTCTCTTCAGTTTACTTCTTACAGTACTTTCCAGCCCTAACTCCAGGTCTCATGGGGCCTGGCATACCCTGGGACATATCCCATTTCTCACCTCTGGAGCAAGAAACTCATTTGTGACTTTCCCAACACACTGGCTGCAACATGAACGTTTTACCTTCTTTTGCTCGCCTGATCATTCACAAAAGCCTGGTCCTCCTCCTCTTCTTCCTCCACAGCCCTTTTCCTGCTCTCCCTGATGGCACTCAGCACAGTCTCCTTCGCACACGGGTCTGGGCTGCTGGTGGCTGGGAAGGCCAGAGGTGAGACCAGCTGCTCTAGACTGGGGAACAGAGCAGAGTGAGGTGTGAGGCAGGCTGGGGTCCCCGGTCTGATCCCCCCCACAGAAGGGTGGAGACAGCTCTATACAGCCCTTCCCGGAGGTGTGGACAGCATCATCCTCCCCGCCACACAGCAGCACTCGGGATGGGATGCTGCTCCCGGGCACAGCACAGGCGGCTGAGAGCTTCCCCCGGTGTGTCCCGGGGCTGATAACCGGGCTCTGCCAGCTATGCCTCGATCTGCCCTGTACTTACGCCGGGGAACGGGCGATGCCGACGGCCGGCGGGGCGATTCTCACGGTGACGGGGCTGCGGAGCGGGCCAGCACGGCGGGCCCAAGGCGCGCTTCGGGGGGAGCCGCCCTCCCAGCGGGCGACGGGCAAGCACAGCGGTACGGCCGGCGGGATCAGGAAGTGGGTACCGGCGGCAGCGGGGCCTCGGCCGGCAGCGCCAACCCTGTGGGGACAGAGAGCGGTCAGCGTCTTGAGTGCGCCCCGTCGGGGACTACCCAGCCGCTCCACCCCCATCTGACCCTTGCTTACCCGGGCTGAGGCGACGCGGGCACGGCCCTCGTGGCCGGCCTCCGTTAGCGCGGCTTTGCCGGGGGGGCGCGGCGCGGGAGGGCCGGGCCGCGTCGCTCCACCGGGTTAAGCAAGGGGAAAGATGGGGCGGAGGGAGCGGGAGGGGTAGTCCCCGACCGACCCAGAGACGCTGACCGCTCTCTGTCCCACAGGGTTGTGCGCTGCCGGCCCGCAGGCCCCGCGCCGCCGAGTACCCACGCTGATAGCCCGGCGGCCGTACGCTGTGCTTGCCCGTCGCCCGCTGGGAGGGCGGCTCCCCCCGAAAGCGCGCCTTGGGCCCGCCGTGCGGCCGCCCGCAGCCCCGTCACCGTGAGAATCGCACCCGACGGCCGTCGCATAGCCCGTTCCCCGGCGTAAGTACAGGGCAGATCGAGGAATAGCTGGCAGAGCCGGTTCAGCCCCGGGAAACAACGGGGAAGCTCTCAGCCGCCTGTGCTGTGCCCGGAGAAGCATTTCCACCCCAGTGCTGCTGTGTGGCGGGGAGGATGATGCTGTCACACACCTCGGGAAGGGCTGTATAGAGCTGTCTCACCCTTCTGTGGGGGGGGATCAGACCGGGGACCCCAGCCTGCCTCACACCTCATCTGCTCGGTTCCACAGTCTAGAGCAGCTGCTCTCACCTCTCGGCCTTCCCAGCCCCAGCAGACCTGACCCGTTGCGAAGGACGGGACTGTGCTGAGGCCATCAGGGAGAGCAGAGAAAAAGGGTTGTGGAGGAAGAAGAGGAGGAGGCCAGGCTTTGTGAATGATCAGGCGAGCAAAAGAAGGTAAAACAGTTTTCATGTTCAGCCAGTGTGTGGGAAAGTACAAATGAGTTTCTTGCTCAGAGGTGAGAAATGGGATATGTCCCAGGGTATGCCAGCCCAATGAGACGGGTTAGGGCTGGAAAGTACTTAAGAACTGTTTTTTTTCCCCCCCAAAACTGCAGAGAGGAGGGCACACCCCGTCATCACCTGGCCCTTGGTGCTGCATCTAAAAGTCCGTTTAGCAGGTGAAGGAATTGTGGTTTAGTTGTGGGTCAAGTGTGTTCCCCTGCCTGTCTGGATGTGTTTTGGGAAGAAGTGGGGGGTAAGTGGCTTGATTCCTCACGGGGGTTGCAGGCTGGGAAAGCATGAGAGGAACGTTGGTATCTCTCTGCTGTGGGCTCGTCATTCCGTCAATCCTGGGTTCCCAGAAGAGATGGGGATTACAGGTGGAAGCATTGCGCTTGGCAAAGGCTCCAAGCATTCTGTGAGCTGATCTAGCAGACGGAGGTGATGAAACAAGAGAATGGATGAGGACACTGCTGCTTTTGTTACTCAGGATCAGACAAGCTTCTATCCCTGCGTTCGAAGGAGGGAGGGTGCTATGTTTTGCCAGGTCCTAGGAGAGGACCGGGAGGAAATCCTGAGAGCAGTGGGTCTCGCCAGAGCTTTCCAGCCACCCAGCCACAGCACTGTCCTGCTAACAGGCTCCTGTGTTTCCTAGAATCACAGGAGGATTCGGGTGGAGGGGATCTTAAAGCTATCACAGTGCACCCCCTGTCATGGGCAGGAGACCCGCGAGCTAGAATAGATTGCTGCAAGCCTGAGCCAACCTGGCCTGAACACTTCAAGGGATGAGGTAGCCACAGTTCTCTGAGCAGCCTGGCAGGCGCACCACTTCAGAGGAAGAATTTATTCTGTAAAATGCCAAAATAAGTTATACTGGCTTCAGTTGAAGCCCTTGCACTTGTATTATCACTGTACCTCTTGATGCAGTCTGCTAGAAGTTTATTGCAGGAGATTTCAGAGTTCTGAAGGCGATGGGATTTTCTGCGCAATTTTCTCTGCTTTGGGCTGAACAGCCTGATGTCGAGGCCGGTTCCATAGAGGAGGTGCTCAGTCCCTTTATCAAACTTGTAGCTCTATCCGGACTTGCTCCAACAGTTGCTTCGTCCTTTCAGTGGTGCCATAAAGGATATCTAAATCTGGGCTGGGATGGGGAGCGGAGACACTTCTTGGGTAGTGCCTGGACATTGTCTTGCATCAGGGCTGCTGAGGAGGTGATACAGGGAGCAGAGCAGAGCACCATCCTCTCAAGCACTGAAGTTCCCATCTCTGAATGCGTGTCCTCATTGGATCTGAGCCCCACGGGGGCAAATTCAAGGATAACAACAGGACGGGAGCACAGACAGGACAGATCAGGGTTATTTTATGTAAACTTTTTAAGGTGCCAATACACAGCTATGACACAAAAAGCACTTTGAAGCAAGTAATGTCTGGCAAGCACAAAGAATGCTGGTAGATAAAAATTCTGTGTCCTGGTGGACAGAAAGGAGCTTGTGTCAGTTGGAGAGTGAATACCTGTAGCCTGGGAAGCAGCATGCGGGCTTGAGGAAGTGTCTGGCCAAGAGACAGGGCTGTCCTGCACATCCAGTGGCCACTTTACAAGCAATTCTGGAAACTTCAGCGCTAAGGAAGTTATAGTGAGAACAGGAATCAGTTTTTGACTGAAATGTCCAGGACACGATTAGGAAGAGTCAAAGGTTGAGTTTCAGAGTTCAGTCGTCCGTTCTGAAAAAATCAGCAGCTCGTTTTCAGGAAGATTTTGGCTCTAGAGTAATGAATTTAAGCAGTTTTTTTAAAATATTATGTATTTTTATACCAAAATACTGTGCCAGTTGGGGGGGGCAGGGGGGGGGCTGGAGGAGGTCCTGGGTGTTTGGGTGAGAGCAGTAAGGAGAGGCCCCAAAGGAGAGAAAATTTGCAGCAGGTGTAGATGGAGGAAAGCCTGTCCTGAGTATGGGTGCCAGGAAAAAAGCAAGGTTATGATCTCTCTGGTGCTAAGCCTGACTTTCCCCGGGCTGGAAGGGGCTTCCACAGTGTCATAGTTCACACTCTCTCCCACAGGGCCACGACAGCAGTGGAAGTGGCAGTCAGCATTTGAGCCGCGTAGCCAATGGTGCCCCTGTTCTCTCATACCCAAGCTAAGGCCAGGTGGTCCAGAAGCAATCCTGGATGGGAGGGAGCAAATGGTCTCGTGGGATCTGGAAAAGGGGCTGGGTTTTTCTTGCAGAGCGGCTTCATGGCAGAGCAAAGAGAGGCTCGGTTGGCCACTTCCAGTCTTGTAACCCTTTGACAGCTGGGGCTGTGCTCTGTGCGGAGGGTTGTTTTAAGCAGGATAGCCTTCCTCCACCTGCCCTGCATGGAAAGACTGGTGGGCAGGAGTGGTGAGGAGCTCATCAAAACCTTCATCCCTTCAGGCCAGGCTCTCTGAGAGGGGCCTCGTCTCACACTGCCAGAGACTGCTCCAACAAGAGGTCTCGCACTCGTCCATGAGCTCCTCAACAAACACCTATGCTGGTGGGATCCCAGCTCCATCCGCAATGCCCATTGCCAGTCTAACAGCTCCAGCGGGGTCTCACAAGGTAGGAATGATTAGCTGGCATTCTTTGGATCACCCATGTAATACCAGCCTGGGCTATGAGAGACACTGATGTGCTGGGTTCTGGACCCAGTGTGGCAGTTCTCACCACCCTGAGGATTCAGGTGGGCGTGGGCATGGGCCAAGCAGCAATTACTGGTTTGGAGGAATTTCAGGCGTGCTGGTGCTGCGCTTTTATGCAAACCAAGAAGGAGAATGTTTTTCAGCTCTCTCCTTCTTGTCAGTCTGCTAGATGGATAGATCCAGTTGAAGGGAAAAAAAAAATGTTTGGCGGCGACATCTCAATTGCAGTCAGCAACGTGGGAATGCATGTTCCACTCTGACCCGGTTCCACCGCTGACTGCGAATAGTAGAGCGTGCTTTGGCCTGGTGGGCTTGCAGATGT